>JAWNPL010000207.1:1720000-1910000 GCA_035047545.1 Drosophila paranaensis | reverse complement strand
AACTCATTCGCGTTATTTTGAATTTCTAGCTTTAAAGCTTTAGTAGATTTTTGCGGTAGATATAGTCGCCATATCTTTGTGATACTGGAGAATATATTTCAAATGTACTTCTGAGATACCATATAGACTATATGCCAATTTGCATAGGAAAAATCATAACATTTCAATAGATAGCCAACAAAATATATGACAAATTTCATTTTCATGGGGATGAACGATCGGACAGACAGACAGACGTACGGACAGCTTGATGGTTTAGCTTGATCTTCGTTCAGTTTAGCGTTCTGCTGATCTTCGTTCAGTTTAGCGTTCTGCTGATCTTCGTTCAGTTTAGCTTTCTGCTGATCTTCGTTCAGTTTAGCTTTCTGCTGATCTTCGTTCAGTTCAGTTTTCTGCTGATCTTCGTTCAGTTAAGCTTTCGGCAGATCTTCGTTCAGCTTCCTTTAATTTCTAGAGTAGCTGAAGCTGAAGCAACCAGGCAAGTCTGTGCTGTTGATAAGTTGCATAGATCGAAAGATATGGCAACAGTAGCTAGACAAATTGATGTTCGAGTGGCTAGATCGAATGTTGATTGTCTTATGGGACAGCTGCAGCAGCCTTAGCTGAGGGTCTTTAGCGATTCACAATTTCAGCTGAGGCTTAAGGTTGATGCGGAAATTTGATTGATTCGCGTTTGCGATCGATTTAAAGCGCATTGTTGTTGTTGTTGTTGAGTGTTGATGATGATGTTGTTGTTGTTGTTGTTGGTGTTGCTTAGACACATTATCGCTACTGTGTGTCAGGACAAGCAGCGCCTAGCGTGATTTTTCCTGTCGCTGCGGGGCATCGAGGGGTCGTCCAACCGAGCCGAAGCTTCAACTGGCCTGGCCCTGGCCCTGGACGTGAATGGTAGATGCTGGTCGATGGCCTAGTGTCTGTTACTGTTCAGTCTTGTTGTTGTTTTTGTTGCTGGTGTTGCCATTTGTTGTATTAGCGTAAGTTTCGAACGCCGCTTGAACGTCTACGACCCACTTCAAAGTGATTTACGATTTTGTGACACGCCCTCGCCTAGCAATTTAGAGAACGAGTCCCCTTTCGAAAAAAGAATACCCGTATAAACCGAGCCAAACACACACACACACATTTATTCATACATACATATGTATGTATATTTAGATATGTTCTGTCACGTATGTGTGTGTGTGTGTGTTTGTTCTTACATACTTAGCAGACGGCTGCGCTCGGACTGCGGTTGCCCAGTGGCTTTTGGCTACTGCTTTGTTATTCTTCTCCACTCAACTAGAACTTTTACCTAGGCTCCCACAAATAACCATTTTGTTGTTGGTTTGTTTGGTCCTGAACCTGGGCCATTGCACCTCGAAATAAGGGCTCGAAACTGTGTTTCATTTTTTGCTTATTGAGCCTGGGTAGAGCCTCGTACATAAACACTCTCCCTTTAGTCAGTTGGTATCCTAATAGAATGTTTATAATAAGCTAAGCGAAGCTTTCTGGCAGCTCGCATGAACAAAGCCTAGAAAATTTGTATCTAGTCTATATTAACAAAGTTTCTATTTCAAATAAAATACTTATAGACTTATGGCGTGCCTCCACTTTGAAGATGCGGAAGTGAAGTCTATGGGATCGCATCAATATGCCAACTTAACACAGCCCAGCTAACTCAGCGCTGCTGGGAGTGACACAGAAGAAGATGAAGCTCAGAACAAGCAAGCGACTAGTCTATGAAATTATTAACAAAGTATTAAATACAATATCACTACAGACTCTACTCCTACCCCCAACAGAATTGCCAGAAGACATACGACACAGCAGAAGAAAGACATGACTCAAGATCATTCATCACTCATCACTCATTACTCATCACACTTATCACATTGCTTCATTTCCATATTGAATTCTTCTCATACCTCAGCTAATAGACTCGTCTTTCACTAGTCAAGCTTATCGTCCAATACTCTACCATATCATACTAACATATCAATAGCCAACTAGTAAAGTATTATAGAAATATGTATTATTTAAATATTTTTTTTTGTTATTTTAAGGCTTTACAATAAAATAATTTATTGCAGTTTATCTTTAAGCGAAAAACAAAAAATTTAATAAATAAATAAAAAAAAAATAAAAAAATAAATAAAAAAAAACAAATAAATGAATTAATGAATAAAAAAAATATTTAAAAAATTAGTAAATAAAAAACAACAAATAAATTAAAAAATAAATAAATAAATAAAAAATAAATGAATAAATAAATAAAAAAATAAATAAAAAAATAATAAAAAAAAACAAATAAACTAATTAATAAAAAAAATAATAATAATAAATAAAAAAACTAATAAATTAATTAATAAATAAAAATAATAATCAAAAAATAATAAATAAAAAGAAGCAAATAAAACTGAAATATTTATATTTTAAAATTTTATAAAAATAACACAAGTTCGTTTCGACTCAACTCGGTTTATAATTTTGTATTTCAGAACTTAATTTTAAAAAAGTTCAGCTCTGATTTAAGTCATCCAGTCAGTTAAGCTCAGTTTATTTCTTGAGATATTATATTATTTATTATTGTGTGGAGCTTTTAGTTTTTAATGGGCAGAAAATCTTTTTAATATATCTCACAATATTTGACTTTAATAATTAATATAATTAATATATTTCTTAATATTTTCAGCTTCTAATACTTTATAGGCAATGGCAATAGAAAAATATTTCCTCCATTTTTATAGAAAATATCTCAAATATATCTCAAATATATGAATCTAGTAGCTCTCCTTTGCCGAATCAGCTGAAGGCAGCTGCTAATTGCCTGCCATCTCTGTGAGCTCAGCTGGGCTCATCGTTCAGTTCAATGCGAAAACTAAATAAAAACAAAAAATTACAATTAAAATGATAAATAAAAAGTTAATTCCAATTAACAAGTAAAATTTGCGAAGTTAAGTTCACGAAAGGCGTGAATTGTTCAATTTGTGGGCGTGGCCGGGCAGACGGCCGGCAGGTGGGTGTTGCCAGGTGCTCTTTGATTGGGAAACTTTTCGTGCAGCAACTTACGCAAATTGCAAATGGTTTAATTAAGCGCAAATGGCTGACAACAATAAGAGTGTCATTATAATCGCCGACAGCCATAATAATAAGGGCAAGCGCTAAATATCGAAGGCGGATGGGAGAGGGGAGTGGGCAGAGGGCAGAGGGTAGAGGGGGAGGGAGGTATTTGCTCCAATTTGCGGGCGGGCCACGCCCAGCGTTGAAGTTGAAGTCCGCTTGCAGACGGTTTGCATTGAATAATTAAAATTTTGCAAATAAACGAATGGATCGGGGGAGAGCGAATCGTTTGAGGATGAGTGGAGCCTGACTAAGGAGGATATTGAGTTTATATAGTAATGATTGATTTGTTAGAATGTGGAATATAACAATATTGTGTATAGATTGTCATATTGTTATTATTGTCATATTCTTATATTGTCATACTGTTATACTGTTATACTGTTATACTGTTATACTGTTATACTTTTATACTGTTATACTGTTATACAGTGAGGTAACAGTATACCTCATTTACTTAATATGTCATATATACATACGTATGTATATCAGGTTCCCATTGTTAGTCATTCAATATGTTAACTGTACAGTTTTGTCGCTGTTGTGGTTGGCTGTCTTGCTCGATGTATTGTCGCGAGGGGCTTTGGCTTAGCTTTGGGCTAGGCCATTGAAGGCTCATCAAAATTTTAAGCACCCTTCGGCCAGCGAAAGAGAAAACGAGACAGAGACGTGAGATGTAGAGAGTCAACATGACGTTGATTCGTCTAAATAAAGACGACGCATACGCACGTAGCAGCCACCAACACCCACACTTACACCCACACCCACTCCACCACCCATCCACAGTCGTTGTCGGTCAGCTAATGAGACCCGACCGCGCCGCCTCGGCCTTTCGCTGTGCACTCACTCGGCAATGTCACAAGATGTGGGCACCCAGGCAGAGGCCCAGGCCCAGCCACAGTCATCTCTGGCCATGGGCGAACGTAATCTATTGGTATCTGGAGTCAAGGCTCTGCGCACACTTTCAACTTGCCCCATGGCTCGCAGGCTCTTTGTTTGTCCAGGCAGCGGCGCTGCAGCTAGATTCAAATGCAGCAGCTGCCACTTGGGGTGTGGCTCAATTACAACAACGTCTAGGAACATGTGCGGCCAGCGGCATGCGGCATGTGGCAAGCGGCATGCGGCGTGCAGCTCTCTATCACACACAAACACACAGATCCACTGAGGCAAAAGTGTTTCGGCACTTTCTACAAATTCTGTTGTTGCTTTTTGTTATTTTTGTTTTTTTGTCTCGTGTTTGTTTGGATATTTAGAAAACATTCTGTACCGTAATACTGTATATACAAAGCAGCCGATGAACATGTCACGCTGCACAGCCTCGGCCTGTGTGCGTAGCAGTAAATGAATTAAACTATTTGCTTAAAAATTTAAATATTTTTCAGATTTTCAATTGAGTTTATGGGCGATTGATGGAGACTTTTGCATACTCTATTCTGTTCATAATACTAATTGGGGTATATTGGCTTTGTTTAAGGAGCTTGTTATGGGAAGAAGAAGGCGTGGCAGATCTGATAGAATATATATAAATGTATGTACATATATGTATATATATTTATATTGTTATACTGTTATACTGTTACACTGTTACACTCTTATACTGTTATACTTCTATACTGCTATACTGTTATACTGTTATACTGTTATACTGTTATACTGTTATACTGTTATACTGTTATATATTCTAGAGTTGAAAAAATATAGCCATGTCTGTCTGAGTGTCCATCAGTCAAAAGCTAAAGAGCTGAAAGTTGATTGATTATAAGACCTTGGAACAATATACTTGAACAATATATTACTTTGTGGTACGTATGATAGACGGAGTATATATTTATAGCTTCAGTTTCAGCTAGACAGTCGTAGACAGGCGTAGGGCGAGACGGACACTGCTAGAACGACTCAGCTTGTCGCCTTCAGATACTATATAAAAGACTTAGTCACACTTAGCCGAAGATAGTGTTAAGTCTCTAGCTGACGATAGTGTTCAAAATCTCGAATATCTTTTATAGTCCACGAGCAATTGCTTCTCGTTCAAGCAGATCTCATGCCTAGTTCAATAACGGAAACATAGTTTCCTGTCTTTTATCTCTAGAAATATACATTTTTTATCAATTCAATTGTATTCTTTATTTTACATATGTATGTATATAAAAAAAGAGAAATAATAAATTGTCAGTTTTGGCCTGGAATCCAGTTGCATTAATTTCGAATTGAAATACATTTTGCATACAAAAAAAGTAAATAAAAACAAGACAAACCAGTAAAAAGTAACCCTAACACTCACAATCCATTCACACAGCCCTCAGGGGTTGTGGCGCTGCTCAGCTCAGTTTCCATATGATACGAAATACGTAAAAAACTGCGATGATTATGACACCCTAGAGTTGAAATTTGAGGATCTTCTTCTTATATGAAAATTGATAAAGCATATATAAGGTTAACTACTAAACTAACAAAGATTTGATGAGTTCCTAAGAAGACTTATAGAGAAGCATAAAAAATCCTGATACGAATAATAAAGAAAACACAAACTCTCCTACTCCTTATAGCTTTGCTCTCTGATAAGACTGGTGGGGGGTTGGCATAAACGCAAAAGGAAAGGAAAAGAAAAGCAAAAGCAAAAGATATAAACTATTTGCTTGGGCCACATTACCCTCTATTCATTTGTTTTCAATGGATGAAGGGATAAAGTAAATTAATGGGATCCATTGGATAAAAATGCGCAACATTTTGGCGTATGCACGCGATGGGATTCCAGTGCAGGCCGCAACTAAGGGCCAGAGTTGAAGCGTTGCGCTCTCCATAGAGAGAACGAGTGGGCTGTAGCGCCAGTGCGAGAGGGTGCGCTAGCGCGATGACGCGCGTGCCAATTGTATATAGCCATTTCAGTCGCACAGCGGCCATTGCTCTAATTATAGGTTAGCGCACACAGAGCATAAGACAATGCTCGGATTGGTCGTTGCCGTCGCGTCGGCGCGCAGCATGCACGCAACGGGGCGTCGCCTAACGAAACTCGTTTTGAGCGCGTGCTTGCTTGCTTTTATGAATGAACCGAACGAACGAAAAACGCGAGAGAGAGAGAGAGAGAGAGAGAGAGAGCGAACGAGCGAGAGCGTAGCGGCGCCCTCTGCTTGCCGGCTAGCTAATACATAATCATCAGCAGCAGCAGCAGCAGCGCAACTGTGATGATCATCATAAGCGTAGCTCGCATTCGGTGGTGGCTCTCGCCCTATTGCTGTCTCTTTCGCGCTGCGCCAATGTTAGGTCATGATGAATGGGAATGGCTGCTGCTGCTGTTGCTGCTGCTTGGGCAGCGAGAGAGCGAAGCGGTTTCGATTGCTTGCTTTTGCTGGCTGGCTGGCTGGCTGCAGTCGCTGTCGCTGTCGCCGTCTCAGTTTGCCAGCGCACACAAATACAACAATTGCAAATCGCGCTCTCTCTCGCTTTGCGACGCGCCCTCTGAACGACGACAACGCCTTCGCCTGACGTTGACGGAGCAGTCGCCGCCAACGACAAAACGGGAATGGGCCCAAGCTTTTTGTTTGCGCTGCCATCGCGTGAAACAGTTGCAAGCCTTTGAACGATCAGCGACGACGCTAAAAACTTTTGCGCGGATATATTTTGTTAGTCAGTGCAGTGCAGACGCCTC
The DNA here is from genome assembly GCA_035047545.1 of Drosophila paranaensis. NCBI lineage: Eukaryota > Metazoa > Arthropoda > Insecta > Diptera > Drosophilidae > Drosophila > Drosophila paranaensis. The sequence continues at coordinate 1,903,255 of JAWNPL010000207.1, read as the reverse complement.
CTTGTCGCCAACGTCGCCGCCGACGCCTAACGGCACAACACAATATCGACAACAACAGCGATAACAAACCAAAAAAAAAAAACAATAACAACAACAACAACAATAACTGTTTTGAGTGCGTCTTAAAGAATTCGAAATCTGCTGAAATCTTCTTTTTTTTACCGTTGAGCCACGCGCTTTATTGTTTTGCTTCAGTTTGATCGCGCAGAGGAGGCTGGCGCCAGCAGAGTCACAGTTAACAGCGTGACAGCGTGACAGCGTGACAGTGACTGTGACAGTGACAGTGACAATCGAGTGTGAAAAGTGAAAAGTCCTTAAATACACATATTTTTTGTTGCATATTTTTTATTGTTTGCGACTAGCGCGCGTGTTTAACTCCCGTTCTCTCTCTCTCTCTCTCTCTCTCTCACACACACTCTGTGTGCCCTTGTCTCTGTTTAGCTGTGCTGGCGGTGTCTCTAGCGACACTGCGACACTTTGAACAGCGAGCGACTCTTGTATATGCGTGGTTTGTTTGGTTTGGAGTAATCTAGGTTCCTAGGCAAATCCATTTGCTGCCACGCCTCAAGATTACAACACCGACAGGAAGAAAGACCGCAGCAGCCGAAGCAGCCGCAGCCGCAGCAGCAGCAGCAGCCGCCGCCGCAGCAGCCACTGTCGCCGCAGCAGCAGCCGCAGCGAAAATGTTAACGGACATGACACCGACCGCCGGCCAATTGTACGGCTCACAGATTCCGGCTATGGCGGGCATGAACATCACCAACATCGCGACACATTTGCAGAAACCGCAGGTAAATCCGGTAAGTGCTGCCAAAACACACCCACCCACACCCACACCCACACCCACAACAACAACAACAGTTCCAATATATAACTGTATACATAACTAGTCTATATATTATATGTACATATATGAATTGACTCTGAGCTGAGCTGATCTAGAGCTGCTCTAAATGCACTTTGCTTAGATCACAGGTATTCCTGATGTCTTAACTGTTAACTTAACGGCATACACAAAAATTCTTAGCCAAATTGATGGCACTCAGTTTGGGTTACGCCTCGAATGCCCAGCTCTGTGGCTCAGACAACTTTTTATCAAGTTTTTTTTTCACAGAAGATATCAAATTTATATAAAAAATATTATAAAATTTATATATAAAATATTATAATAAAATGAAAATAATAAAAAAAAAATATACAAAAATATGTCAACAATTTTGAATACAAATTACAATTTTTAAATAATAAATATATGCACATTTTTTATTTATTTACTTTTTATTCACAATTTTGCTCATAAATTAAAAATAATAATAATATGTAAAACAAATAATAAATTAAAATTAAATTTAAAAAATAAATAATAAATTAAAATGAAAAATAAATAAAATATAGAAAATAAATAATAAATTCTAATTAAAATAAAAAATTATAAAAAAAAATAAATAATAAATTAAACTGAATTAAAAACATATATAAATTTTTAATAAATGTAAGTTAAATTAAAAAAATATATAAATTAAATTATAAATTTTAATAAATTAAAAAAAAACATAAATTTAATAATAAATTCAAGTTAAGTTAAAAAAATATACATATGTAAATAAAAAATAATTTAAAAAAAAATTAAAAAGAAATAGAAACTTAATAATAAATTCGAATTAAGTTGAAAAATAATACAAAAATCAAATAATAAATAAAATTGATTAAAAAAAATAGTTAACTAATTTACAATTAAATAATAAATTTAAATTAAAAAAAAATAATAATAATAAAAATTAGAAATGAAATAATAAACTTTAATTAAGTAAAAAAAATAATACAAAAATAAAAACTCAAACGAAACTTGATTAGCTACAAAGTCGGAGTTCGCCTGGCGCAAAACGAATGCAAATCCAAATGAAAATTAAGTCGGAATTTTGGAAAATGCTGAAAGAGTTGTCCAGGAATTGTCGTTAGTATTTGATGCATATGATTTCGCTTAGACAAAACCTGAAGAATTGAGTTTAAAATCTTTTTAGAAATCTATAAAAAAAAAATAATAATATATTTTTTATTATATAAATAATTTAAATATTATTATTATGATGTATACAATAAATGTTTAATAAACATATAAAAATAATAATGTTATTCTTATGATGTATACAAAAAAATTAGAATGTGTACATATGTATATATATGTAGTATAATATATATTATATATGTATATATGTATATATATATTATATTATCTATAACCCATTAAAAAAGGGAAAATTGTTTTTATTTTAATTTTTGTATGCATTAAGTACTAAAAAGTCGTATATCTTTATAAAGAAAATGACATATGGAGTTTATACATGAGTAGTCAATATTTTTCGTTCAAATAATTCCATAATATTATATATTTATATATAATATTGTGTTATATTATTGCGAGACAAGTCACAAGCCAAGCCACATGCTGCACATGGGCTTTGCTATGTAAATAGTAATATGCAAGTAGTATATATATATATAAATATATATTCATATACTTTCATTTATCTACCTATCTATCTCTCTCTCTCTCTCTCTCTCGCTCGTTCAAAGATATTTGTTTATCTTGACATGATTCGATCAAGTTCGTACGCCTATTTTGCATGTCAGGCGCGAATTAGCCTTGATAGAAAAGTGTCGCATTCAGCTTATGCATATTAATGTATTTATGTATGTGCATATGTATGTGTGTATGTGCGTACATCACACCTGTTTAATTATGTATGTATGTGCACAATTGTGATATTTTGAGCTTTATCATAATGGCTCGATCTAATCGAGCTTTAATTAATTAGATTACATATTTTTAATAGCCATTGCGATGGCAGATAAAGCGACTCAGGTGTTGAAGCCGAACAAATACATGTATTATTATTAATAATACTTTGATGCCTGATGTTTGCTCTCTGTTGTTCGTTGTCTGCTGTTTGTTGTTGTTATCGCATTTGCCAGTTGTTTGAATTGGTTTTTGTGTCCCAGCCACATACACGGCAAAGCGCCGTGACAATGGCCAAAATTCTGTTCCTTTTTTGGCAACAATGAAGCGTTAAACGCCAGAGGCTGCCAGGTACGCGCTGGAAAACTCAGTCACCCATGTTGGGCAGGGAGGCCCTACGAGAGAAAACAAATCTAATGCTGCTGCTGCTGCTGATGATGAGTCGCTGGCTGAAGTTTCAGTTTCCAAATCGATTCGTTGCGGCTTGTTCAGCGCGTCGCGGTCTGTGTGCAAACGAATTTCACGGCTACGGCTACGGCTACGGCTACGGCTTGGCAGCTACGCACAGATCGCAGCTACAGTTAGAGACACAGATACACAGGTAGGCGATACACGGCAATTATGTGGGCACTCCAGGTATGCGCTGCTTCTGAAATCAATTATTCGAGCTCACTTAGGTTAGTCGAGGTGCCAAAGTCAGAGTTGTGATGTGATTTGCATCTCCGATCGAATGGCGACAAAGCCAGATCCGAGATAGCGATACACACACACACACACAAACACACGCACTCATTGTTCCACCAGGAGTCTATTCAATCTATGCTCTCTGCTCTTCCCCTGACAGCCATTAATGATGAGTTTGCCAAATACTCATAATCGACACTTCATGGCGCGCTTTGATCGCGCCGCCTGCGAAACATAAACATAAATCTAAACTAAATCAATTCCCAAACACCTAATGATGATGATGATTACGGAGAGGAGCCACTCACAGCTAGCCACATAGATCATATTTAATTTCGTTATACTTAGCGCAGATTCGAAAATCAAAATTAGTTGGAAAATAAACGAATTTCATATAATATTTCAATTTAATATATAATGCATAAAAAATATTCCAAATTTCAATATTTAACGTAAGAAATAGTTAAAACTTAAATATTATTTTACATAATATATTTTTGATTGTTTTGAAATAATATTTAAATTTGAAATAGAATATTGAATTAATTTTTTCTATTAATATTAATTAGTTTTTTTAAACTTAAATATTAAAATTAAATTTTTTTTTAATATTTAAATATTATTTTATATAATATATGTATTTTTTATTGATTTGAAATATTTCTCAATGGTAATATTTGATTTTCAAATATGTATTTAAAATTTAAATACTAATTTATATTAATTTGAAATAATATTTAAATTTGAAATTAAATATTTAAATTTCAAATATATATTTATATTTCAATATTTCTATTAAAAATATATTTATATTTAAATATTGAAATTTCAAATGTTTTTTATTTAAATATTTCAATTTAAAACATATTTTTTTTAATGTTTAAATTTAAAATATTTTTTTTTATTGAAATAATTAAATTTAAAATATTTTTTTTATTTTGATATTTCAATTAAAATATATATATATTTATTTAATATTGCGTAAAAAATATTCCCTAAAATATTACAAATATTTCAATATATTACAATTACAATTTAAATATCATTTAAAATTTGGAAAAATAATATTTAAATTACTTAAAGTGCGCAATTTTTAGTATTATGTATTATATATTATAATATATATTATTTTATTACATATTATATTATATATTTTATGTTAGTTTATTTCTGCCTCTTAAAGCAAAGCTAACTGAAGTTAGACATGATCTGAGGGCTCTTCAGACAATGATGTAAATATATTCAACATGCGCTTCTGCAGCCTATTTAAAGTCTCTCTTCATGTCCTCCAGACATCTATGAAGCAACCACAATAAATATAAAATATGTAGATGAATATTGATTACACTTAAAATATGAAAAAGAATTTACTGAGACTTGCATTTAATGCTATGGATCGGGTGTGTTACTATCAGCTGATGTTTATATTAACTGTTTACTTAGTTAAGCTAATAGCTAGAAAGAGCAAATAGAGAGAAGTAGGCAGCCCATCAGCATATTCCGTATGCCATGCCCCAACTCATGCCTCTGACTGCATTCGACTGCAGTTGCATACGAACCTGAGGCATTTAGGGCCGCTGCTGACCGAAATTGATAAAGTTTTTAGCCCGGCTGGCAGGGCAGGCTAATTGCATAACACTTTCAATAGAGTTGGCAACGTCAATAATGGCCATTAACCATCCGGTCAAATAGGCGCAAAATTGTTGGGAACTCTCTCGTCTAAGCTGTGTGTCTGTGTGTGTGTGTGTGTGTGTGTGTTGGTGTTGCATGGGGCCGAGCCCGGCCGAGTTGTGCCACAAGCAAAAAGTGTAAACGCCACGAAACTACGTGCGTCATTCAAAATGTAAAGCCGCAGCACAAAATGTTCTAAACGGGGCTAGAGCTGGCCTCTGCGACTTGTAGTAGTTGCAGACCATCGGCGCTGGGCCACCGATATACATATATCTACATATATATGTATATACATATGCATATTGATGGAGCGGGCAGGCGCTTATTAAAATTAATACCACATCAATCATTTTACAAACGTGCTGTCGGCCAAGTTCAAAGCGGTCGGCTAGACTCGACTCGAGTCGACTCTAGGCTCCGCTCTGCGCTCTAATCTTAGGCTCTGTTTAAGAAAGTTACACATGCGCATTGGTTTTAATTAAAGGCGTTTAAAGACGCGACGCGAAATACACAAAAAAAAAAAAAAAAACGAGAAGAAATATGGAAAAAAAATGATAAATTACCAAGACAAACTGAAATTAACATTTATGCTTGAAACAAAGCACAACATGTGTTTCAGTCCAAGATCAGCCGAAGAGAGTTGGACGGACGGACGGATGGACGGACGGAGTCTGGGCAGCGAAGGCAAAGCAGCGGTAAAACGGTACGCGTCCAAGTTGCGGCTGTTAAATTATTGAAAATCATGCAATGCCGTTGCTCTTTTTCCCATGAACATCTCTTGGAGTTGACTCGAAACACTCTCTGAACTTGGGCCTGGGCCTGGGCATGGGCCTGGGCCTGGGCACTGTCTGTCGGCATAATCAGCATAACAAAAGAAATTAAGCAATAATATATTAATGAAAATACAAATGCACAGCGAACTGTGAGCTGCGAACTGTGAGCCAGCTGGAGCAAGATCGCCGCGTCATTGACTAATTTGTTGTGTTTTCAACACGGTTAGGCGCCAGGGCGTCGCTCAGCGGCAGGGCATCGGTAGCCCTGACTGCCCCGAACAGCAGGCGCCGTCAGCAGATACCCAGTCATTTTATTTTTTCGGCTTTTCTTCCTCCACTATTTCTATTGTGTACACAGCGAGAAATTATTTCAATACAAAATGCGTAATTGATTTTCAATTTATATAATTTTATTTCGAGCCATCGGAGACTGAGCAGTCCTGAGACTTCTTTGGCAATTGAATGTGGTGAATAGGCTTTGGCTAATGGAGACGATGCTGCGGAGTGTTGTGTAACAGGCCTTAAGATATGGCAGATCTTACTATAGTCTATCTATCTATCTATCTATCTATGTGTCTACATATCTATCTATCTATCTATCTATCTATCTATCTATCTATCTATCTATGTGTCTACATATCTATCTATCTCTTTATCTGTCTATCTATCTATGTGTCTATCTATCTATCTATCTATCTATCTATCTATGTGTCTATCTATCTATCTATCATTCTATCTCTCTATCTGTCTATCTCTCTATCTGTCTATCTACGTGTCTATCTATCTATCTATGTGTCTACATATCTATCTATCTATCTATGTGTCTATGTGTTACTCATCTAACATTGCCTAAAAATATATTTGCAAAAAATTTCTGTTTCATTTTACTTGTCTCAAAGATAGCTAAGCATACATATCTGTAGATATTTCAATAAAAAATATATATTTAAATATATATACATTCTTAATTTTAAGTTCAACAGCGTTTAGCAATATTCAATATGTAAAAAATATTTTTGAATATTTTTTAAATATTTTTTGAAAATTTTTTTAATATTTTTGAATATTTTTTGAGTAATTTTTTAATATTTTTAAATATTTTGATTAGTTTTTGTATATGTTCTTAATATATTCAATATTTTTAAAATATTGCGAATATCTTTTTAATCTTTTAAATATTTTTAAAATATATTTTTAGTATTTTCAATATTTTTAAAAAATATTTTTAATATTTTCAATATTTTTAAAAAATATTTTCAATATATTTTAAAATGTTCGTGAGAAATCTGTGAATACAAATCAACTCTTGCCATTAAAAATCTACTATCATCAACTCTGTTTATAAGCGAAAGCATAGAGGACTTAAAATTCATTCATAAAACAGTCAGTATATTCTATATAACAATTATCAATTCTAAAAGGTCTTGAAAATATGTGAAAATTGTGAAATTTCCTTGCCAAAAACCAAGCTCATTTTTCTCGAGTGAGCTCAACTCGTGCTGAATCGATTCGGAAACTTTTTGATTTTCATTCAAAAATTTCTTTCAGTATTGGGCCGAGTCAGCTTATTTCCTTTAGAGCGCTGCTCGACATATTTACCTCATATTATTTGGCTTAATGAATGCGCCGCGCTTTGTGCAACTGTCCGACCATTTTCACCTTTGACAATGGGCCGTGGCCGTGGCTGTGGCTGTGGCAGCGCAATTAACTTGCGTCATCTAGAAATTTAGGTGGCATGATGCTGCTAAAAAGTGTAAAATGCAGGTAGATCAAAAGGAATAAAGTGCAGAGGAGGGGCAAGGTCGTCGGTCGCCGGTTGCTTCTCTGGGCCATCAAAGAGGCCGCTCGCGAGCATTTTTCAATTGGTTTTCCGCGCGGCCGCCGTCGCTGCTGACTTGCAGCTCGTCAGCGTCAGTTGCCACCGCGTAAAACGTCGGGGCACCGGGGCGACGCTGACAGCCGGCTGGCAATCGCGGCGTATACGCAACGCATAATGGAATTAATCAGATTTGTTGAAAGCCATGTGACAGTCAAGTGAAGCAATTTAGCTGACGGCACAGCTCAGCAGCGCGATAACTATCGATCGGCAAGACAGTCAAGGCAGCTCAAGCGCGCAGCTGAGATTGTGGCGAAGCTCAACTAAAGGTTTGGGGTAAATGCTTAGCTAAAGGATTTTTGTATGCCCTGACATCAGGATAACAGTATCAGGATTAATCTGCCAGTCTGCCATAAAGTATTTATATATATATATTCTTGATCAGGGCGAAGTTTATTAGCCAGTAACAGGCAAAGTATATATATTCTTGATCAGGGTAACAAGCTAAGTTAGTCCTGTCTCTATCATAAATCAATCTTGAACCAAGCACAGTAGAACTCTAACTCCCCATTCTCCTCCTGCATAGAAATATCTAAAGGATTGCTCCGACTTGTTCTGACAAATGCCGCTTGATAGTTAAAGTGCATAATGTAGCCATGCCAAGCAATTACTAATGGCCACAGCTATGAGGGGCATGATATATGAGTGGACTTTTAATTAAACGCGCCCGTCGCTTCTCTGACCAGCCGCGCGCCGGGGTCGTTGCACCTTGGACTCACCTTTTATTTAGCATTCATTATATATTTAGTGCTCATTTGACCTGACACAGCGCTGACAATCGTCGAAAGGCGACAAATGGCCTTGACTTATTCTACATGTGTTTAATATGTCATCATTTTGCAACAGCTAAGCCAAGGTAAGGTCCAAGGTGTCGCACTTTGTGGCCCAGCGAAATGATTCTGAAAATAATTTATTTTGCAGTTAAATTTGATATGTGAAAAGTGAAATCATGAAACTGAATTGAGTTGAGCTAAAATATTTGAAAATGTTAAAAGAATTGCCTAAAAATATTCAATGAATTTTCGATATTTTAAAATTAATTAAAAATGTTTCAAAATATTTAAAAAATTGTCTAAAAATATTAAATTAATTTTTGTTTATTTTTTTTAAATATTAAATTAATTTATTAAAAATATTTTAAAATAATAAAAGAACTGTCTAAAAATATTAAATGAATTTTAGATATTTTCAAATAAATTAAATTAAATTAGTTTATTTAAAATATTTGAAAATATTAAAAGAATTGTCAAAAAAAATATTAAATGAATTTTTGTTTTTTTTTTTTTAATATTAAATAAATTTATATGATTAATATTATTTATAATATTATTAAAATTGTCTTAAAATATGAAAATTAGTTTTTAATATTATAAACATTTAATATTTTATTCAATTTACTAAACATATTTAAAAAACTATTGAATAGTTTAGTAAAATTGAAAATATTTAATATATTTATTCGTTTTATAAATATGAAATGTTTATAGAAATGTTTATAGACAATTTTAAAATATTAAATATTTTCAGTCAATTGAATTTTGTTTTACGTTTGAAATTGAATTTGCAACTAAATTTAGTTAAATAAATAAATAGTTTCGATATATATAAATAAAATTAAAATCATATTATTGAAATTCTGTTGAATTCTTTAAAAATAATAAAATATAATTTATATTTAAATACTTGAAAATAGTTCGAACTGTTGCATGAAAATGCTCATATTTTTTCGCGAGAAATTTAAAATTTATAAATTCTATACAAAATTTATGGATCTTTAAACTCGCAGCTCAAAATTTGATTTATAATTGGCACATTCATTCGCCAAGAGTTCGGTTTGAGTATTTCCTTTGCTCGTGTCGACATTATGGCAACTTTCTCAGAGCCCGGCCGAGAGCAATCGGGGCTGCCTTGGCAATTTTCATGTTGACACGTGCGACGATTGCAGGAAACCGCCAGCAATTTATTGGCGCGAAGTCAAAGCGTTTGTCAGCGTTAATTTGAATGCGCGAGTTCATAAGTTAATCAATATATACACATAGAGAGAGATATATATATATTTGCAGGAGCGGGGCCGGAGTCTGTCCGTGGCGGGCAATCAATTGGCGGAGTCAAATGCGAAACAGCTTTTTGAATTGTCTGATCGTGCTGTAAATTTGCTTTTCGACTTGGTGACGACGATGTCGGCGCGCTGCCTTATATGGTCGAGCCAAGGCAATGCAGCTTAGTTAGCCAGCCGCTCAGTTGGTAAATGTATTTATATATACATATATATATATATATATATATATATATATATATATATATATATATATATATATATATATATATATATATATATATATATTAATATGCCTGTATATATGCGTCTATGCGCTGTATTACTCGATCAAAAAGGCAACTGCAACATCAACAGCTAAGCAAGATTGGGTTACGTTAAAACGTTTGCTGCAGAATAAAATGATTTATGGTCTGAATTGCAGATAATTGTGATAATCATACCGCAAGGGCGCAGTCGCAGTCGCAGTCGCAGGTTTTGTTTTTGTTCGAAATCGATATAAAATCGAGATGGGCACTGGCTGACTGACTGACTGGCTGGCTCTGGCGGGTCTGTCTGGGGTCTGGCTGCTCGGGATGCGTGTCTAAAATGCATAACAGTTTTTGGTTTCTTAAGTTCTTATACCCTTTACGAGCTGATTGAATGGCATTCATGGTATTTACGGATCTTACACTTACAACCCAAAACCATTTCAATTTCATTTCGTGTTTCTTGTCTCTTGTGGTTGTTGCTCTAATGAATTGAACTTTTTACAAATATTTTTGATGTGAATTTTACATTGTATTTAGGTGTAGCTATAGATTAGGCACATGTTTAAAATATTCTTTTATTTTTGAATATTTCAGAAATATTTTTGTAGTTTTTCTTGGTCGTTGCGTCCTAGAGACTCGTTCTATTGCATAATTTACTGTTTAATATTCGTATTAAATATAAAAAATTAAATATTTTCTAGATTTCCATACCAGCTATAGCTCTAGAGTTCTTATATCAGCCTTAAGTCTGCCTGGCCTGGCTGAAGAAACTGACAGAAGTAGCTAACCTGCCTTGGCAGACTTTTTGTCTCCTCACTTAATTTTTATATTTTTTTTTAATTAAAAAAAAAAAAAAAAAAAAATATATATATATATATATATATATATATATATATATATATATTTGCTAACATGCTACAGTAAGCAATTTTCATTTATATAAAGAAGTTGAGCTGAAAAATAGTGCTAGAGCTATAGCTCAAATAATATAGAAAACATGCAGCATGCCTGAGGTCAGAGCTAAGTGCAGTCTGTGGTTATGCAGGGATAAGTAGACTAGACTAATCCATAGACAACTTTTATATAGTTAGTCTTAGCATATAGAAATGCATACTCAATGATGACTTATCACATATATATATATACTATATACTAGACAAAGAAAGTGAGGTAGAGCTCTCAGCCGCCTCAATGGTTATGGGGCATCTTTCATGCCCATTGTGCGCTCTTGTGTCTTACCAATTACAATTTGTATAATTTCTTGGACATATTTTACGCTCTTAATAAGAGCGAGAGACAAAGACAGAGAGACACACACACACACACACACACACAGTGGTTGGCTCCTATTGCAAAGGGGCTTAGAGAGGTTTTGGTGGTGCGTGTTAAGCGGCTCAGACGATCAGACGACCTACATGACGGACAGTGTTCACTGTAGGTGTCATTGTGTGCTGATGTGATGCAGTTTGTTTGTCATAACGGATTTGGCTTTGTTCCTGTTTATTGTGTTTATGTGCCCAGAGCTCTGAGCTCTGTGGGCTTATTTGCTTAGGCGGCTTAGATGCCTTCCTGCTACGACGGACGCACCACCACGGGCCAAGGGGCTACACTGAATCCAAGCTAGAGGAGAGATTCTTATGGATTTATTTAAGTGGCTCGCTGCACATTTCATGTCATTTTATGTGGCCATATTTTCTGTCGGGTGCCGAAGTCTGAACTCGACGCAAGAGACTGAGGCGACCAGCAGAACAAGCGCGACGGATGCTCGTAAAAGTTGTTTGCTTGTTGCTTGTTGCTCTGCTGCTTGTTGCTTGTTGCTTGTTGCTTGTTGTTCGAGTGTTGTTCGAGTGCTGTTCGTTGTCTTTCCGCATGCTTGCAAATATTTTACAAATGTCATATACGAATATCTTCAGCGTTTCTTATATTTATTAACTGTGAATAGGACTTTTCGTTGTGCGCGTTGTTGTTCTCTCCTCGTTGCATTTGTTATGACTCGGCTCCAAGCTGATTTGTTGACCGAAAATGCAGTGATTTATGTGTGAGGAAACGAACTGCGAATGACTGCTGTTCTATGTATATATACTGTTTATGTATGTATATGTTTATGTATTTATATTTGTATTGATTTATGGGCAATAAAGTGCGAGAAATGGGCTCTGTGTGGCGACAGAGCTCAAAGTGACAAATCATATGTTGTTTATATGATATAGTAGACTAGACTGGACCCAAATTGACTATGCTAAAGCTTACTCATACCATATACTATATTATTTAGTACAGTATACTATATCAGACTGTGCCTTACTATGCTGAGTCTTAGTCAGAGTTTTGTATTAGTTCAACTCCAACTCAAGCCAAATGTGACTTATTCACTTCACTTCACTTCTATTCAGTATTCACTATTCACTTCACATTGCAGCCAATTTGAATGGGTATTGCCTGGAGCTTAGTTCTGCTCTTAGCTCGCCTAATCAAGCCATTTGCAGAGCGATCAAAGTCAAAGTCAAAGTTTGTCTCAAAATCAACTGCCTCAAACTAAGAAAATTGTATAAAAAATTAACAGAAAATTAAAATAAAATTTAAAAATAATTGCAAAATAAGTAAAATCATTTTGCAATTATTTTTGAGATTTTATTTTCATTTTTTGTTAATTTTTTATACAATTTTCCTAGTTTTTCATTTATTTTATTTGAAAATATTTTTTTATTATTTTTTTTTTATTCATTTTTCTTAAGTTTGACTGGAGTTAAGGTATATTGATCATGTTAAATAAATTTTAAGCAGCAATTTAATTTTTGCAAACATATTGATCGGTTCAGTTGTTATACAATGGCTGTCCCAAAATTCACGCAAGATATAATATTAATAAAAAAACGCAGGCTTATAATTTAAAATTTATTATTATTATAAAAATACGTTATTCTTATGTGTAGCGCTTCATTTTGAATAGCCCTCAACCAATGAGACACAATTCAAATCTTGCGTGAGTTTTGGGACACCCTTCGGTACCGAAGACAGTGTTGCCATAAATATTGCTTTTGCATGGTTCTTAGAACAAAATTGAATTTCTTTCAAATATAGGTGACACTCCTATACTTATACTCCTACTCCTACTCTTACATAGGGCATACATCCAGCAGCTTCCCTTCACTCGCCTCGTCATCTCTCTGCAATCCATAAGTTTTCTAGAGTTGCTCCAATGCACAGCATCCAGCAGCCCCATCTCCTTCTGCACTTCCGATTTCCGTTCAATGACAACCACACAAACAAACAAACAAAGAACCAAAAATGTGTTGTGACCCACTTAATGGTTTATGGCTTTCAGCGCTTTGTCACTTGCAGCAACCGAGATCCGTGCAGTGGCAATATATTTTAGCTTTAGCTTTAGCTGTGGCGGCGGCGACGGCGACGACAGTTGTAAATATTATGTTAAACACTAAATGAAGTCGTTAAAATCATTTAATAATGCGCTTTTTGAGTCCGACGCGCTGACAAGTGAAGCGATCCTCAACGCCGACGCTGGGGTTGCCTCCTGGCTGCCTGCTGGCTGCCTGCTGGCTGATGCTTGCAACGCTGCGTTGCACTCTAGCGAGGCATGCAAATGGCTGCCGGCCAGACATGTGGCATGACATTTGCGGCGTCGGCTCTTGTCAAACAAAATTGAAAGGATGTTTGATGACATGCTAAATTGAGAGATGCATGCAAAGCCGCTCTGCATGCGCGACTCATTATTCATAGCTAGTCAAAGTGACACACAAGCTCTCCCTCTCTCTGTCTCCCCCTTTCTCTCTCTCTGTCTCCAATTGAATTTGTTTTATTTTATCAATGGATAAACAGATTTGTTTTATACAACAACTCACTCTGTCTGGAGCTGGCCACAGCATTCTTTAGCCGTTGCAAATTCACTGCGCAAATATGCCACATTTTCGGTTCATCAGCAACAGCAACAACGACAACAGCAACAGCAACAGCAAGTGCATGACTTGCCAAGTTAAAATCTAATGCCTGAGCGTAGTCGTAAGGTCAGGCCGGGCGCATTATCAACGCCAGCAACATTTTTGCTAGCTGCAAGCGATTCGTGCAACAGCAAAAGCAACAGCACAATGCATGGAGTCGTCTTGCCGTTGCTCTTGTTGCTGTTGCGCCTGCTGCTTGAGATGTATGCGCAGTGATTACCACCAGGCGAGCGTATACTTTAGCATTTTATATGCTTTTTTTTAGGTCACGTTGTCCTTGTGTGCACATTGAGCTCGCAGCTCGCAGCTCGCTCGATTCAAGTTAAGTCTTACGCCCGAAATTAGGTTTCGTTTTTAGCGCAAGGCGCGCGTTGAAATGGCGTTGATGATGTTCATGTTTCATGTTTGCAGCCTGATGAAGCGCACCGATTATCCCCAGCATCAGCATCAGCATCAGCAACGGCAACAACGGCAACAAGAGCAGAAATATGCCAAGATAGCCCGTAAATTGATTGATTTGCCACGGCACGAAGCTGGACTAAAGCTGCAAGGCAACTACATATAATGCAGCGAGCCAAGAGCAACAGCAACAGCAACAGCAACAGCAACGGCATCAAAACTCGTTTCAGTTTCAATTTCATTTTAAAGGCACTTTGGTAACGACAAAAATTGCCATGAGTGGGGGCCAAAGTGGGCGTTGTTGTTGCTGTTGCAACGTGGCAGCCGTTGCTGTTGCCATTGCTTATGTTGCTGTTGTTGCAGGCAGCCGCAGCAGCAGCAGCAGCAGCAGCAGCATTGCTGGCATGCCAGAATCCATCAATGTGTACACATTTATGCGCGCTATTTTCAAATGACGGCGACAATATATGCAGCAAATGCAATTGAAACGTAACGAAATGTTGTGCAACGCCCACTATTGGCTGCTAGCCAAGTGAAGCCAAGTTGCCGCCGCCGCTGCCGCCGCCGCTGCCGCTGCTGCTGCTGCTGCGGTTATAGTTCCTGATGGGCATGTCGCAGCGGCTGCCACATAACTATTTCTCAATTGAAATTGTCGTCGTTGTAGCTACTGCTGCTTTGAAACAAAAATGCAAAAGAGCGCTCAAGCAGCAGCAACGTCAGCAATTGCTACTGCAACGGCAACAGCAGCAATTTGTATGCAATGAATTAAATTCCAGCGCAGAGCGTTTACTCCAACGGCTCGCCATTGAGGAAAATCACGGCAAAACCTCTGACCCGCCAAGTTGTTTGTCAAGTGCGTCTGACAGCAATCGCTGCTCAGCTCATGTTGACATGACAAATTTGGCCAGCAATCAGCGCCGACAGCAGTCGCTGCCGTTGCGATTGACTCTAGCAGCCAGTCTTAATGGCTAAAGCCAAGTTCAGGGTAGCGTTGAGTGGGAGATGCTTTAGTCAAGTAAATATATATATAAATATATATATCCATAAATAAATCTATATATATACAATTCAGTTTATCTTTTTACTAGAATTTGATTTCCCAACAAAATATATACAATATTTTTCGCATGTTTCCATCAAAGTCAGCGTCACTCTTTGATTTTTCCTATATTTTCTATATATTATATATATATTTTTATATTTTTTTCTTAAAGAACATCAATTTTGTGTGCTATAGAAAAAATTATAGCCAAATTCTCATTCAATTGAATTTTTTATAAATATTTTTGCTGATGAACAATTTTTAGTCTTTTTCAAGCAGGCCTTTTTTCACATATTAAAAAAAAATATTTTCCCAATTGCTGCAGAGTTCAATTTAATTTTATTTTAAGCTGAATAGAACTGAATTAAATATATAAAAAAATTGAAGACTTTAAATTGAATAATATAATAATAGAAAATATTTGAAATTGGCCTAAGATAGGCAGGCTACCCTACGCTGATATATCATCTCTCTAACTCCTCTGCCAGCCAATATGCTCAGCTTGCTGCACAGTGTATAGAAATGTGTAAAGGCATTGTTAAGCTCGTCGCCACCGATCTTCCCACATTCGTTAGAGCCGTCAAAGAACATGGCCTGCAGATTGGCCGACGCAGCGAGTTCGACCCGGGCAACGGCATAGGCATTTGCAGCCAAAAAATGAAAACCTAAACGTTGTTCTGCCTCATCTGCCTCTGCCCCTTCCATCTCTTCTTTTACTTATTCTTGCCTGGATGGTTTTTTGGGGCCCGGCTGGCTGCTTGCTGCTCTCTGCTCTCCAGTTTCCGAGCTTCGCGTCTCGAGTTTCGAATCTTAAGTCGTTGCTGGGTCTCAGCCCTCTGGGCTCTGCTTACATAAGCTTTGCCGTGTGTGCAGGTTGTAATTTTCCACTTTGCGCCTAAAAAAAAAAAAAAAAAAAAAAAAAGCAACATCAACAACAACAACAATGTTGAGCATAGAAAGCACTGCAAAACGTTGTCTTTTGGGCCAAAGTATGATGTAGCTGTGCAGCCTTCACAATCATTATCATTGGCCTGAGCTCCAGATAGGCCAAAGAAACTAGCCAACTGAGGGCCAGCCATCAAATATGGCTAACTGCAATGAAATGCTTGACACGATTTTGCGCCACTCGAGAAGGAATTTCATGAAACTTTACCCTGAACATAGCTTAGTTAAGTCAAAGGGATTTGTTTGTAGAGGTAAGCGGCAAAGGGTATCATGCTAGTCGGTCTTAATGTCCAGCTCGCGCCCTTAGACTCGTTCATACAATGTTTTATGGGCAATTTTCGGCTTTTCGTGCTGGCGGCTGTCGTGTACGGAATTCAATCAGAAATTATCATTGATGGCGCCTTTTTATGGCTTGTTTTGCACTTTCCATAAAAATATACATCCATCTATCTTAATGTGCTTGCCGCGACCGGCTAATTGATGTTGTCTATCGCCGTCTGCCGTGCCTTTGCGTTTTGTTAATAAGCCATTAAATGCTCAATAAAACAACAATAGCAACGCCAAACGCCAGCCACAATGCCCCGTAGATAGTCACAGTCCGCGAAACAATATGGCAAAAACACACACACAGATTTTTAATTCATTGAGTCATTAAACAGCATTCAGAATTCATAATTCATAATTCATAACTCACAATATTCACAATACTCGGGCTTAGCATTTTTCAAGCGATTTATGCTGATTTCTTGCTGCCGCTGGGGAAGGTCAGCCTCATGTGGACATTGTCAAGCGACGATTCTTGATCTGCTTCAAGCGAGCAGCGGCGGCGGCTTGATTTATTAATCATTGTCGGCTTCTATTTGGGATTGAATCGAAAACGTGAAAAGAGACTTTATTAAAGTTAGTTAAACACTAAATAAACATTGACTAAGGCAAAAGGGCAAATTCTAAAACAAGTTTGAACAAATTCTTATTGAAACATCTGAGGGATTGTTCCTATAGAAGAATCATTATTATTATATGAAATGTATAAAAAATAAAAGTTAAAATTATTAAATATAAATTAAACTCCATTATAATTTTTAAACTTTATTTTTGTTTGCGTAAGGCAAAAATTATATATAAATTATTTTCAAAATTTAAAAATTAATATTAAAATATTTTTTGTAAATATAAATTTCAAATTCAATCATATTCGTATTGATGTTGCTGCTCTCTGTTATTTATTTATATATTATTATTATTCAATTTAATTATTTATTTATGATTATTATTTATTTTATTTATTCATTTAGTATATTTATTTTTTATTTTCTTTATTTATTTTCTTTATTTAATTTATTTATTTATTTTATTTATTATTATTTATTTAATTTATCTTTTTATTTCATTTATTTTTTTTATTTGTTTATTTTTTTTTATTTTTTTTATTTTCTTTATTTTATTTATTTAGTTTATTTTTTTATTTAATTTATTTTATTTATTGTATTTAATTTATTTATTTTTTTTATTATCATTTATTTTATTTGTTATTATTTAATTTTTTATTTATTTTATTAAATTCATTTTAATATTTTATATATTTAATTTATTTAATTTATTTGATTTATTTGATTTATTTTGTTTTATTTTATTTATTTATTTATTTATATTATATTTATTTTATATTGAATACTCATTTTATTAAAATTTCTATGTTTTATTAGTTTTTTAAATAGTTTTTTTTTTATAATATTTAATATTTTTTTTTATATATATTCTTTGTTTATTATTCACTGAGCAAATATTGAAAATTATGAAATCAAAGCTGAAGCATAGAGCAAAAAAAAAAAAAAAATAAATAAAAATAGAAACATAATTAATAGACACGCAGCGGTGGCTGTGTCACTTGGCCATTAATCAAATGCAAGAGCTGGCGACGAACATTGCCTTTTAGCAGTCAGTGTGCGCATAGAAATCAAACGAAACAAGTTAGCGCGACTGCGAGTTGGCCAATAGCGACTGGGCCAATACACTGTGGCAAATGCCAAAAACCAATGTAAAATTTGACAATTTATGTTATTTAATGGAGACAGTTTATGAAGCCAATATGCTCGCTTTGATTACGTTGTGAATTGCCTATAAAATTGAATAATGCCAGTCGATCGATCGATCGATCGAGAGGGAGAGAGGAGAGGGAGAGAGGGACTTTGTATGCACATATGCATGTGTTTAATTATTTATTATTAAACGAATTGGTGCAGCCTTAACTGCCAGGTAATTGGCTACTGGTGTTCTGCCGACTACCACTCTAAATGAATATGCAAAAGAGGCCCCAGTCGCAGACTCGAGACTCGAGACAGAGCAAGAAAACAAATCCAAAGTAACTGGACAGCGCGCAGCGGGGGGCGCGTTCCTCGCAGAGTCCGAGCTGCGCGCTCTGGCTTACATTCATATGGCCAAATCAAATAAGCTCGAGGTAGCCATGCACCGTCCTCTGTCTGTTGTGGCAGTGACAGCAGCAGCAGCAGCAGCAGCAGCAGCAGAAATATCAGTTACTGGTTTTATGATGCAGCATTCGTGCAATTTATCAGCAAGTTAAGCCTGGCTCCGCGTTGATTTGAATATCCAATTATAAACACATTCGACTGCTGCTCCTGCTGCTCCTGCTGCTGCTGCTGGTGAGGAAGACGCCGCCTTCGATCCTTGCTTCGTGGCTACTGTACGCTCGCTGGATGCTGTTGGCTTAACACACTTTGTCGCACGTTCAGCAGAGCTTTGTTGTGGCAACTGACGACTGTCGACTGTCGACTGTCGACTGTCGGGGGCGTGAGAGTGTGACAAATGCGATACGCATTCATATGGCAGTGACACGCAGCCAGCTGAAATCGGCTGCCAGATTCTGGTAAATAGGAGAGAACAGTATTATTGCAGGTGATTTATGGATATGCATTATGAGCCCAGTCACGCAACGATCGCAAATTGTGTTGTGGCCAGATGAATACCCCTTGCAGCGAGTGCAAGTGGGGCTGCCACGACTCGAGCCCTGTCTTGGACTGTCTGACTGCCTATCACTTAGTAAATACTTGTCACTTTTAATTTAAAGGCCAAGTCGAGCGATATTCGCAGCCGGAGCCCGTTCGTTTGGGGATTTTCGTAGCTGTTTGTCGAGGGGCTGCAGCTGCATGCCACAGCAATTTGCAATTACCACAAACACGCGGTTGTCGACTGACTGCCTGACTGCCTGCCTGCCAGTCCAGGCCAGGCCAACCGGGCCAGGCCCGGCCTGCAGTCGGCAGCAATAACAAGAGCTTCACCGCGCCCCGCCTGCCATGGCAAAAGTTTTACAATTAGAACACTTTCGCGTGGCTTTAATGATAACGGGACTCAGCTGCAGTGCAGTGGGGTCGACTGCAGCTATAGCTACAGCTATAGCAATGCCGATGTATGATATAGTGGGCGTGTCAGGAAACTAGCTTTTAAGTGCGTCTGCGCCTGCCTGCGCCGCACCAGATTGGAGTGAAAAACGTTTAACGATTTTCGGCTTGTTCAGAATATATATATATATATATATATATATATATGTTTCATATATGTAGGCATATATATATATTTGGAATTTGCAGGAATTGCGGATGAGAATGCTCGACTCATGCTCTGTTGTTTTAGGCTCGGCTCGACTGTTTGTTTTGGGCCTCGTCAGCTATTGTTGGCAGTCGCTTTCTGGTCAAGTGGCCGGGCATAATGGGCATTGTGCGGCGTGTTTATCGAGGCTCCGGTACTTGACCGAAATTGTTCATTAGGCAGCAGATTTAGAGCAGCGTTCGTGGCCAATCGGCAGGGACAATGCGATGTTTATTTAACAGGCGCTGCTGCGCTCTCGCATTAAAGGATTTCAAGCATAAAGCGGATCATCTGTTGGCTGAGGATTTGTATGACACATAGAGAGAGAGAGAGAGAGAGAGAGAGAGAGAGAGAGAGAGCGAGAGAGAGAGGGAGTGCTGCTTGATCTCGTTTTTTTTTTCTTTTTGGCACTGCTACCTGGACATCCTGCGGTGATAATCACAACGGCACTTTTTACTCAACAAAGGGAACTCTCTCGCTCTCTCTCTCTCTCTCTCTCTCTCTCTCTCATGTTTTGGGATAGTTGCTAATTTGCTACAAAGTTGCACATTTGGCAGAGGAGGGTAGGACAGGAACTCAGCTTAAACTGCCCGGCCTTACCCTCTCACAGCTCACAGAACATCCCCGTCCAATCCCAGCCATGTCGATCCCATGCCATCCATCAAATGCGCTGCCATTTGGCAGTTACCTCCTGCCTCTCCATTCATTAAATGTCCTTCCGCTCCGACTGCGCCAATTGAATCATTTAGCCTCTGTGGCAAAGTACAGTCAGCTCAGTCACTTATAGAGCTTGATTCATTATCAAATCTAAAAAATATAAAAATAAATTCATTACATATATATATATATATATACTATATATAGTATGCTTGCAGTTGGTTTCCTTTTTCGCCTTCGAGGCAGACGGCTTTCAACACCCGTTTGGTAATTGCTGCCACTAATAACTGCATAAAGCAGCTCGATTCGCGATCAGCAATTCATCAGCTGCGAGAATTCCCAGACGTTCATAAATATCGATATCGGCTTGCATTCAATCAGCCTCATTATGATAATAAAGACATACAGCTCGAGACACCTACACTTGGCTAAGTCTCGCCCTCTCTCTCTCTCTCTCTCTCTCTCTCTGTCTGTTTATATATAACTATATATTGGCCACATGCACGATCAAGTCAATAAAGACTTGAGTATTGAGTGATTCGAGGCGACTTGACTTGTCTTGACTCAACTCGATTCGACTTGACTTGACTTGACTTGACTTGACTTGACTAACTTGTCGAGTTGTCTAAGAAAGTGGCTCTGGCAACTTCGCTCCACCTCTCTCTGTGTATGTAGTGTCAGCCCCCGTTCAAGTCCAGGCCCAGGCCTCGTCTCGGTCTCGGTCTCGGGCTCGGGCTCGGTCTCAGTTTCAGTTTCAGCTCGAGAACCAGTCGCAGTCATGATCATGATTGCCTGATCATCGACATGAGCATCGACAGCTTGCGGCGACGTATAAATTTGTTCGTACTATAAACAAAATGAGCAAAAGATTTTTATCTGTTTGTGTAAATATTTGTTAAAATTAAGCTTTCATTTAAAAAGTTTCTGAAATGTGTCGACTTGCTTAGCATGCGCCGATAAGCAGTAAAAAAGTTCACTTTTTTTAGCCAAGCTCTGGCTCTTGTTAGCCATGAATTGGCTGAAATGTTGACTGATAGAAATCAACTGAAATGGAGAGAGAGAGAGAGAGAGACAATGAGAGAGAGAGAGAGAGGGAGAGTGAGACACGCTGAGAAATTGCTGTGATCATTAAAGAGGACTTGGGAATGATGTGGGGGAATCTATGATAGATTTGGATACAGGGTATTAGCCGGACGATCACTCGGCGCACACTCCGGCCCGTAGACATGCAACGGCAGCAACTACAACTTTTTGCTGCTGTTTCTTCTTTTGCGTTTTCTTCTTTTTAATTTAATTGCGGCAATTAAAGCAACGCATAGATGCATAAATAAAGAATAATATTAAAGTTGATAATTATGCTGAATACAAAGCAGCAGAGCAACATGCATAGATATACATACTATACAGATATACATCTACATATATATATATATATATATATATATATATATATATATATATATATATATATATATATATATATATATATATAGGTATATATAATAAAATTCAGCAACTGGTTTGGCTGAGTGAATATTTAAAACTATTTTCAACTATTTTCAACTCTTTTCGACTGTTTTCTGTATTTCTTTTCCGATGGGCCTAAACATCTTTGAGTGACAATTGTTGCCACCTAATAACCAATTCAATTATTGGCCGCCTAATAAACCCGTTTACTTCAACTTAATTATTGGCCTTGGCTGCCCGCTGGTCGGGCCTGCGGGGTAGTTGCACGGCATCGGCATGGGCATGGGGCGGCTTCTCCCTTCGGCTTTCAGCAACGTTTCAGCCAGCACTTGAGGCCTTAAATGCGCAATAACAACAACACCTGCAACAAACAACAGCCAACAGTCAACAGCCAACAGCAACTGCCTCAACTAAAACATTTTTTATTCAAGGGGCTAAATTGCCAAATTACTTTTGTTGTTTTTGTTGTTAGCTAATGACTCGATGAATTTGTTGCCGTCTGAGTTGAGTTTCCCTCCGCAGCTCATCAGCTCTCCGGCTCCTCCTCTGCCCCACATTTGATGAACATCCAATGATTATGAGTTTTAAGCAGGCTCTAAGTGCAACACAAGTTTCGGGCCAAACGCCAATAAAGTCTGCTGCGGAGGGCGCAAAATGTTTGCGGTAATTAATCAAAATTTTTGTTCAACTTTTTCGACAAAGTTACGAATATCTCAAGGGTTAGCTAAAGAAGCTCATTTTAGGTGGAGTTGTGCTTTAGTATAGTATATGTATGTATATATGAATGTATGTATATATGTTTAAGTATTAAGCTTGATTGGGCTTAGTTTGAGTGCGCTGGTTAAATTCCATCTAGAGTGGAAGAGATCACAGAGATCATTTCATGGAATTTCATTTGGAAACTTAGCGATCTCATTATATATATGTAGAGTATATAAATTGCTTGAGAAAATAGTTAATGAGTGGCCCTAGAGATCAAGACAAGTTATAATTGACCTAGAAGCTTAGAGATCAATTAATTTTTGGAATGAATCAATAAAACGAAATATGTTTGATATACAATAAAAAAAAATTAAACATATATAAATATAAAAAATAAAATATAAATATAAATAATATAATATAAAATATATTAATATGTAATATACAATATATCAAATTTAAAATATGTAAATAAAGAATATAAAAAATAAAATATGAAAAATATATATAAAATAAATACATAAATGAGAAAATATGTAATATATGAAATATACAATTATATATATACGTATTATATATTTTACAAAATATGTAAATAAAAAAAATAATAAAAAATATAAAATATATAAATATAAAATATATAAATGTAAAATATTTAAATATAAAAAAAAAGTAAAATATATTTAAAAGAAAATATGAAACATAAAAAAAAAAATATTAAAGAAAAACTAAATAAATTTTGATTATATATAACTATAAAAAATAAAATATAAAATATATAAATATAAATAAAATATATTTAGAAAAATCAGAAATTAAAAATATTAAAGAAAAAATAAATAAAATATGTAATATAAAATTACTTAATACAATACATATAATAGATTTTACAAAATATGTAAATAAAAAAAAAATAAAAATAAAAAATATATAAATATGAAATTGAAAATATATAAATAAAGAATATAAAAAGTAAAATATTAAATAAAAAAGAAAAATGATATGCTATATAATATAAAATTCCTGAATACATAAAAACATAATTTAAAATTGTACAAAATATTTAAATATACAAAATAAAATATAAAATATGAACTATGAGAATGTCCCTCAGTCTAAATATTAATAGCAGAGCAACAAATCAAGCCAATCTCAAGCATTTCAGTTCTTAATAACAATTTTGAGGCAGCTCTCATCCAGCTCTCCGCCCATCCACTCTCCATTAGTTGCAGTTACGCAGATAAAAGGCAATTAGGAAATCAGAGCAGTGGGCAGTGGGTAAAGATGTTTCGGTCATAAAGTCAGTTTGGTGTGCAGCAATCGACACTCACGCCCTGGCGGGCGACTCGTAAGTACGATGCATAATTGCAAAGTGGAAGCAACCCCCAATTACTTGCAGGCAGCACTCAGAGAGCGCCACGAGGCACCCAAAGTTCAAATTAATTGCAATATGAGACACATTCAATTTGACCCCAGTGAGGGTTGATCTCCACCCTCGCTGGCGGGTGAAGCTGCGGCAGAAGACGAAGACTCTCTCCAGCTCAGATGGGCTTAATGAGTGGTCAGTTAATCATGACATTTTAGACCGTGCCGTTTGGCTAGCTCAAGCATGTCCTAGACAAAGGACATAGACTGGGGCAGGGATCGGGCTCGAGTTCGAGTTCGAGCTCGGGTTAAAGTTGTTGCCGCACAATAAAGACACTTTAATGCACTTCATCAATTCGGTTTATGGCTATAACACGGTGGCCATCTCCATCTCCCTCTCTCTCTCTCTCTCTCTCTCTCCATGGCATAGCCGTAATTATCTTTGCCCCAGACTAACTCAAGTCGGCTTCGCATTTTAAGATTTCGCAAAAATAATAAATAATAAAAACAGCAGCCTCAGCAACAAAATGGGTCGTTTTTGGCTGGCAGATAAAAAATATAAAAAAAAAATATACAAAATATATGAAAGAAAAAAAAATTATGATGAAACTCCATTAATTTTTGTTGCCTTAGTTGCTCTGGCTGTGGCTCTGGCTGTGGCTCAGTCTCTGGCTCTGGCTCTGGCTCTGGCTGTTGCTGTTATTGTTATTTTCGAGGCCCGTTTGCGGCGGCTGCGTCATTGTTAATGAGTTTTTGCGTATGGCTTACTTATGGCGAGCGGAGCCTCGCTCAGGCTCAGGCTCAGGCTCAGTCTCAGTCTCAGGCTGGACCAGTTCCAAGGAACTTAGGACCACGCTGCGGCCCTCAGACAAAGTTGGCAAAACGAACGCAGAGGCACAGCCCAGCCGGCTGCTTAAGCTTACGGCCCGGGCCCTGTCTTGCTCTTGCCAACTTCTGTGCGATGCTTTTTAATAAACTTCTTAGATAGAAGTCGAGCGCTGGCGCGCAGTTCGATGTGCCCCATGTGCATGGGCCATGCGCTCTGCTCGGCTTTTCCCACGCTGCTGTCGAGCGGACCAAAATTAAAGCCATTAGTTTACACTTTACATGCTAATGGCAAAGTTTCGAGAGCAGCCTGTCGCGTCCTGCACAACGTGCCCCCGGGCCAGCAGGATAGCCGTGTTCGTGCTTCTGGTTAGCCAGCTCAGTGAAGCCAGTCAGCCAGTCAGCCAGTCAGGCAGGCAGGCAGGCAGGCAGGCAGGCAGGCAGGCAGGCAGGCAGGCAGGCAGGCAGGCCTATCCTGCTGAATAAAACCAATGAACTTTTTAATTGCCTATGAACCTCGACCGCCAATCCCTGTCTGTAGGCTCCCGCTGCCCATTCCCATTGCCATTCCTGTTCCTGGCTGTTGAGGCTCATCCGCTTTGGCGAGTCGCGTAGTTGAGTAGCCCGACGTTAGGCCGTTCACAACTTCAAGTTTTACTGTTTCTGCTGTTGGTCTCGTTGTTATTTTATTTCGACAATTGGCGCCGTTACGGGCCAAATTAACGAGCTGTTTCGATTAGAGCCGAGTGGCGTTTGCACTGCACTCGCCAGTTGCCAGCCTCGACACTGTTTATGGCCCAAGTAAATCACTCAACTCCATTGATTGGCCACTAAAAGTTGGCCAAAGAGCAAGTTACCCTGGAAGTTGTCTTACAGTATTCTGTTAACTTGGCTAGAACCAACTGCCTCTGCTTGGCCGATAGTCGAGGCAACAAGAGGTAGGTCTCTATCTGCTGTAATCTTATCAGTCGTATTCTGTTAACTTGGCTAACGACTACTGGAAGGAAGTTGCCCATGTGGCCTACCCTCTAGACACATATAGCTCTATCTGCTGCAATCTTATCGGAGTCTGTTAACTTGGCTTGGCTGGTGAGCGAGGCAATTGTCACTTCGGCCTGGCCCTTGGGCTGTTGGCCCTTATCTCAGGTGGTCGCACATTAGGCCAATTAAAATAGTTAAATGTCATTCGGCCCTAAGGGCTCCCGAACGGAACAGCCTCAAAGGCCGGCCGGGGCCGGGGCCGGGCGCGAGCTAAACAAATTTGGCTAGCGCAGCAGGTGGCGGCCAGAGTAGAATCTGGCCGACTGATCACAGCGGGCGCTATCAACGACGGCGCTGCAGGTTCAGCACCTTTTGTGCGATAGCCGGCAATAAGTTGGCTGCATCAATCGGAGGCGGTGTCATAATTTTCACAGCAGGTGTCGTCGCTAATGATTTACAGCGGTGTGAGTGGCGGCAGGCAAAGAGCAAGCCAGAGAGAGAGAGGGACGGAGACTGTGTGTGTGAGAGAGAGAGATGGCGCACTTAGACCAACTGCAGAGTAACGAGCGCAACGGCAAACTGCAGCGAAAAACAGAAGAAGAGAGAAAAAAAAAACACAAAAAACAAACCAAAAAGCGAACAAAAATCTAAATTCGTTGTGGGCAGACGCGCTGCTCTTTGATGTCGCAGTGAGAGGACTGCGGGCTAGCCCGGGGAAACTAAGTGGAGGAGGGACCGTCAGTAACTGAGAGGGAGCGAGAGCCGAGAGATAATGGACAGCTCATTGTTGCCGCTGTGGCCCCGCCACATCGAGTTGAAAAACAATTTATTATTCGTTTTGTGTTTGCTGTATTTGTATATGCATGTCTATAGGTCTGTCTCCTTTCAATTTGGCCCGGTTAAGTACGGTGCCGATCGGCTTATGGGCCTCTCCCCTGCAGCCGAACGGGAGAGGCCCACCTCTACAGCCGTCGAGCCCAGCCGAGCCATGGGGCGTTGCAGTGGCTCGCCGCGCTAATTTGGTCATGTTGGATGGCCACGGAACGAAAGCCTGGCGCCAATGGCGCCCCCTATGGCGCACAAATGCTAAACAAATTGTTAAACATTGTAAGCGATTCGAATTGGGGCACTTGTTGTTGACCGTCGCCAACAATAGCCAAGCTGGACGGTAGTGAAGTGTGGCTCTGAGCCAGCGGATGGCTGCATGCGAGTTGGGCATAAATATCTAGAGAGCCTTAAGGATTCTCGACAGGATATCCTTGTGAGAGTAGCAGAGAGAGAGAGAGAGGGGGAGGAAGAGGGGAGAGGGAGAGGGAGAGGGAGAGGGAGAGGGAGAGGGAGAGGGAGAGGGAGAGAGAGAGAGAGGGGGAGAGGGAGAGGGAGAGGGAGAGGGAGAGGGAGAGGGAGAGGGAGAGGGAGAGGGAGAGGGAGATAGAGAGGGAGATAGAGAGGGAGATAGAGAGGGAGATAGAGAGGGAGATAGAGAGGGAGATAGAGAGGGAGATAGAGAGGGAGATAGAGAGGGAGAGAGAGAGAGGGGGGGGAGAGAGGGAGAGAGAGGGAGAGAGAGAGAGTAAGAGAGGGAGAGAGAAAGATAGATAGAGAGAGGTAGAGAGAGAGAGAGAGAGAGAGAGAGAGAGATTAACAGTAACAGTAACAGTAATAGGTATTGTAATAGTAGTAGTAACAGTGGCAGTAACAGTAACAGAAACAGTAACAGTGTCAGTAACAGAAGCAGTAGCAGTAACAGTGATAGTAACAGTGACAGCAACAGTAACAGTTACAGTGACAGTTACAGTGACAGGAACAGTGATAGTAACAGTGACAGCAACAGTAGCTGCAACAGTAACATTAACGTTAACTTTAACAGTAACAGAAACAGTAACAGTGACAGAAGAAGATATCAGATATCTGGGAACATCTCGAGGATCTCCTAGCTTAAACATAAACTGATGAAGACATCAGCGAACGTCCTGCAAGTCATCCTATATCGATATATCTATCTATCTGTAGAGCACATTCCTTTCTTTAAAGCCGATTGTTTCAAGTATTTGAAAGTATTTCATTCCATTCCCAGCCAACATTTCCACTGGGGAGAGCACAGGGCATTCGCTAGGTCGGCTTTGGCTGCTGTGTGCTAATCGATGAATCAAATCATCTAGCATTTAAGTTTGCTAAGACTTGATTGACTGGCTAACTGATTAGCTAACTAACTAACTAACTGACTTACTGGCTTACTGCCTGCCCCGATATCATTTTGTATAATTTTCTTGCCATACACTCACAGGGAGCCATGTGCGCAGTTGCACGACGTTGAAATTGCTCCAATTATGTTGGCTCCGGTGCGGGTTGGGCATGGCTCTCGCTCTGGCTCTGGCTCTGGCTCTGGCTCTGACTGTGTCTTGGCTCTGTCGGAACCGGGGCCAAAGTAGTTCGGTGGCCAACGTTGGCTCATCCTTTCTATGCGCCTGGCCCCCGGCCTGGCCTTAATATCATTATACTGCCAGCGGGCCAGTGGCACCTCTCTCTGACATATTGCGCGGCGATAGCAGGCGAGCGACAACAACAAGTTTCGACCCGGCTACCAGAAAAAGAAACGCAATCAGCGCTCGGGCTGAGATCGCGGCCAGCAGCAATGCGGAAACGGCCTGGGCCGTTGCAGGCTATCGATCTGCAGTCGACTATGAACTCTTTGTGGGTAGCCGGGCGACCCCAGCAATTATTCGACAAATAGCAGCTTCCGCGGCCTGATTGCGGCCTGCCAGAGTCAGCCCGGCTTAGCTAGCTGTTTCTCCTCCTACAGCAGCCAAATTGGCCGCTAAGCAACGGTAAAACGCAAACTTAATTCTCTTAGACAGCTAGGCAGGCAGCGAGGCAGTCACTTGACTACTGACTACTGGGTGGATTCAGGTGAGTCTCGCGATCATCAAACTTGTGGCTCCGTTGACAATTTTCAGTTTGGGGCCATCAAACAGCTGCTGAAAGCGAAACAGGCGAAATGTGTGTGACGAGGATCAGCGAAAGGATAAGCCGCAGACGTCCAACAGATTGAGATTGGGCGCAGGTAAGGCTGAGCTCGCTGAGTCGCTGCCGCCGCTAATCCTTGACCGTCGTCAATCACACTGCAATTTTGGCCACAGCTAGAGACAGTAATTGGGTGTGTGTGTGTGTGTTAGGCAGATAGACGCACAAGTGCCGCAAGACGCATGTTGCCGCAGCGCTAGACCAGGCCAAGCATTCGTTCTGGGCCAACTGAACAAAGCCTGCGCCCTTGACAGGACCACAAATGATATCCTATTGTTCCTCTGATTGAGAGAGAGAGAGAGAGAGAGCGAGAGAGAGTGAGACATAAGGCAGCTGTGCGGAAGTCAAGTAAATGAAATCACTGCACATGTAGCGTGAGAGCGGCAAGAAAACAATGCACGGGCTGCCCGACTGGTAGATACCTTGCCTAGGTATTTTGTACAAATTTCAGCCAATATTCAAAATCTAAGAAAAACCGAAATTTTACTAAGAAAAACTAAAACTAAATACAAAATTTGGTGACTCCAGCTTAAAAGATGCGCGAGATATAATTTAATAGCTGAATTTCGATAAGGTTTTAAGTCGATAACATATAATTTTAAGAATTATTTGATAGATTAAAGATTATCAGGAGAGATTCAAGTCTTTAGCTTTTATACATTCCGAGATCTAGGTGTGAGGAAGATATAAACGGACAGACGGACGGACCGAAGGACGAACGAGGCTACTTGAGCCAGATAGGACTAAGTCGACTCAGCTCGTCGTTCTCATTAAGATTGTATATACTTTAGTACATTTGAGCAAAAAGCCAATATACCCGCCCTTCCCATTGTCAGTGAGCCAGAAATAAAACGTCTTAAGCACTTTTCTTGAAACTCAAATGAAAAACTTGTTATGTATATCGTGAGTGTTTATGGTTACAGAGCTTCTGGAATTCCGTTGAACTGCGCGAGAAACGCAGCTCGTAAAGCGATGAAGCGCTCTAAAGGGCATTTAAAACGCGAAATCTGCGATTTGATTTACGCCGCGAATTAATTTCGTGGGGCGAGGCACTGGCACTGGCGATGCGTCGGTGGCATTAAAACGGTTTTCGGATCTCTTATATTTTCTGATTTGTTTTGTTTTGTTTTTTTTTTTTTTTGGTGTTTTGTTCTCTTGTTTCTGTTGGCCCGCCGCACAGGATATGATATTGAGCATAACTAATTAGAATTCAAACAATTTTCAGATTCGCTCGAAAAGAGAGGAACGAGCGCTTGTTAATTAAGAAAAGTAAAGGAAGTCGAGCCGCTACCCATGGCAAACTGCAATGAACGCAACTTAATGACGGTACCCCAATTTCTTCACGCTCTTTTTAGGATCATCCTAGTCTGCGCGGCACTCCGCTGGCCATGCTGGCCGCCCAGTGCAACAAGCTGTCGAACAAATCGCCGCCGCCGCTGGCCGACGCGGCCGTCGGCAAGGGTTTCCATCCCTGGAAGAAGAGTCCCAACTCACCGGCCGCAGGTAGTGGCAACGCAACCGGCGGTGGCGGTGGCGGTGGTGGTGCATCCAGCCTCAGCGGCAGCAGCAGCGTTGGCCAGCACTCGCCGTGCGCCATCTCGGCGGCCAGCTCGTCCAGCTCCAGTGGCAGTGGCAGTGGCAGTGGCAGCGGAGGAGGTGGAAGCGGAGGCGGAGGTGGCGGCAGCCAAGCATCACGCAGCCTCGCGTCGAGTGCCAACAGCAGCACCATGGTAAACATCACAGCTAGGTAAGCAGCGCAACGGCGCACAGTGGCCCCGCTGGTGGTGGGTCACTGTGCGTTGGCTAGACATCGTCGGCATGCTTTATACAACTTGTGAGTAATTTCAGCATATATCCTTACAGTCGGCCGCTCGCCTCGTCCTGCGCGGCCGTGGGCAGCTCGGCCTCGGCGTACGGCAGCGACCTGTACTTTCCCAACACGTCCAGCTCCTCGGGCAGCATGGTGGGCGACAATCATCACATGCACCAGGGGCTGCTGGGCAAGGTGGAGGGCGGTGCGTTCGGATCGGTCTACTCGCGTCATCCGTACGACTGGCCCTTCAACGCGGTCACCGCGTCCGCCCACAAGGCCGCCGAGGCAGCCAGCGTCAACTCGGGCTGGTGGGACATGCACAGCGCCGCCGCAGCGGGCAGCTGGCTGGACATGGGCAGCGCGGCCGCCGCCGGCATGCACTCGACCATGGCGAACTATGCGAGCGCCGCCGCGGCCGGCACGGACTACAGCTCGGCGCTGTCGCACTCGCTCTCGAATACGGCTCATCTGCTGGGCTCCGGGCAGCACCTGCTGCAGGACACGTACAAGAGCATGCTGCCCGGGCAGGGCGTGGGCGGCTTCTCGCTGCCGCACAGCTCACCCTCGGCGGCGGCGACGGCGGCCTCGCCGCAGGCCTCGACCCCCTCGACGCCGTCGCCGCGCTCGCAGCGACGGTACGCGGGCCGGGCGACCTGCGACTGCCCGAACTGCCAGGAGGCGGAACGGCTGGGCCCCGCCGGGGTTCATCTGCGCAAGAAGAACATCCACAGCTGCCACATACCGGGCTGCGGCAAGGTGTACGGCAAGACCTCCCATCTGAAGGCCCATCTGCGGTGGCACACCGGCGAGCGTCCCTTTGTGTGCAACTGGCTGTTCTGCGGCAAGCGCTTCACGCGCTCCGACGAGCTGCAGCGGCATTTGAGGACACATACCGGCGAGAAGCGCTTTGCTTGCCCCGTGTGCAACAAGCGTTTTATGCGCAGCGACCATCTGGCCAAGCACGTGAAGACGCACAATGGCACGGCGCCGAATGGCATTAAAAAGGGCTCCTCGGAGTCGTGCAGCGACTCTGAGGAGGCGGCCAATCAGTCGGGTGAGTCGAACGGGTTGGGCGGCGCGTCCAGTGGCCAACAGACGGGCGCAGGTGGTGGCGGCGGGGGTGGCTCCGCCAGCTCCGGCACCGGCAACGGATCCACCACTGGCTCCGCTGCCGGCGGCAATCGAGCTGGCAGCCATCCCGGCACCCCGACCTCGCTGCACGCGCATAGCGCCTCCAGCACGTCCAGCAGCCTGCTGGGCGGCGGTCTGCACCTGGCCACGCCGCACCAGATGGTCGCCGCGGGCGGCTCGCCGGTGATGCTGCATCAGCACCAACAGCAGCAGCATCAGCAGCAGCAACAGCAGCAGCAACAGCAGCAGCAGCAGCAACAGCAGCAACAGCAGCAGCAGCATTCCCATCAGTCGGCGCACCAACAGCAGCAGCAGCAGCAACAGTTCGCGCAGCAGCAGCAGTCCCATCCGCATCATGCCCATCTGCATCATCATCACCATCATCTGGTGGGTGCATCGGCACCCAGCCCCGGCCTGGACCAGCGCCTCGACCACAGCGCCCTGGTCGACATAAAGCCGCCGATGGTTTGAGGGTCGCTGGGACCCTTTTTGTTTACCAACTGAGCAGAAATGGGTTCCTGGACGCGGTTCGATGTGCAGCTGCCGCCACTGCACCGCCATCAGTGGGCGCAGCTATAGCTAGTGGGCGTGGCACTTAACAAACGTTAATCTAACTAAACACACAAATAAATTACAAAAAATATGTTTTTTTTGTGGATTTTTCGCATTTTTTTTTTGCTTTTTTTAAGGAAGCTCGATAAAAGCTAAGCAAATTTTTTTTAGTATATTTTAATAAATAAATATATATATATATACATATGTGTAAATAAAAGTGCTTGGAAATGCTTAATGCAAGTTTTCGCTAACTTAATTAACAACAGAAAATTAAATTAAACTAAAAGAAAAAAAAAAACAGATTGCAAATTCTTCAAATAGCATAAAATATATATAAAGGAAAATATGTATCTTAAAGTTCTGCTTACGGCCTATTGTACATATGTATTTAATGTATTTCTAGATGTCTATACGAATATAGTTTCATATATATATATATCGAACGATCCTCAAATTTACAATCATAAACCTATTGCTATTGCTATAAAGTATGCTACGATAAAACACATTTTTTTTTTCATAGAACTTAGGAGAAATGGATCTATTAATATGCGCAGCGTTTACATAAGATATATACATATATATATATATATAGATACAGATATGCTTAACACAATGACACAAGCTAAATTTGATAATTAAATAAATAATAAAAGCAACAAGATTTATTATTACGATTATTATTTGTTGAACATTATGTGAGCAATTCAAAAAATAGTTTAAACCCATATATATATATATATATATATATATATATATATATATATATATATTATTGAAATAATATTTCTAGTCCAATTATGCAAAAAAAAGAAGAAAATACAAAAAAAAGAAGATAATTTCTATAACTAAGAATGGATAAACCAAAATTGTAAATCAAAGCACAAACATGATTTGCTTCAATTGAACTCTAAATATACATATACGAGGGAGCGCGAGAAGGAGGCGCCTTCCCAGCGCGGCTTCTTCTCGCATTATCTTAATAATTGTTAAATAGAAACTATATATTTTTTTTTCTGTCTACTTATATATACGAACTATGCATACTATATTTAAGACAGTTTTTGCAAACTAGATGTGTGTGTGTGTGTTTTTTTTTGTTTTTTTTTTGTGTTGTTTTCGTAATTGAACCTTAAACTAAACTTACATTTCAGATATGTATGTATACGCGGATCGAGAAAGCAAAGCAGATTAGGGCTTGACTAGTTTTTAACTCAAACTTACTTAGCAACTTTACGCTGTGCACATGTGCAGTTATATACATATATATATATTTATATATGCGTCTAAATACACATACATACATATATATAGATAATACATTTTTTTTTGTCAACAAAGTGTAAATTAAATATTTAAAATAAATTTTAAAAAATTACAAAATTTTATTAAAAATAAATGTAACAAAAAAATCTTTCAGTTATGAACATTTCGGCGTTGTTCTTGTTCTCAATGAATATCAATTTGCCGGATAACGGGAATCGTATACGTAGATAGCTGAACGTAGACAGCATCATGTGGGTGGGATGCTGGATGCTGGATGCTGGTATTGCGGGTGGTTTTTCTGCCGGCCTGCCTGGCTGGGCGGGTGGGCTGACAGTTTATTTAACATTTGACGGTCGGAATGCTGCATTGTGGGCGGCAACGGAGACGGCCCGCCCAACCTTGTCGTTAACGACTTAAACGCAGAAAAAAGGCGACGGGTAGAAAAACGCTTTACGGTTTACGGTTTACGGTTTACGCTATTTGCTTTGGTTACGCCAGTTACTTACGGCGGGGGCCCGACTGCTATTTGGGTGATTTAAATTTTATTACCGTGGACTCGTTGCCTGGGGTCGACGTCAGCCCAAGTGCCCAAAATGCTCGAATGCCATCAAGGATGAGTGGGTCGCCGTTACTGTTTTGGGGTAAGGGCGGATTGAAATTGAAGTATGTGCAGATTGTTTTTGATTTGGTTTTCTGCCCTTTCTCTCCCACTCTCCCACTCTCTCTCTGCTTTTCTTATGAGTAGATTAAGCTGCGCATTTATTTTTCGTGTGTCTCGAGGGGGCGTTCGACTGCGTGCGGCCGTGGCTGGCTGGTGGGTGGCAAATGAATTGAAAATGCCCGACCGTAAATACATAAATAATAAGTGACAACAAATAACGGTATGTCAAAGGTTAAGCACTCGATGACACATGCATTCGATTATGCCCAACAAAGAGAACTCAATCGCCAGCTGATTTAGCTCCACAACAGAAGCTCTACACATACTTAGGGTTTTCCTGTTGCATTAGTTGATTAACGCAGTTGCTAATGGCAGGAGTTGCTCTATATATAACAGAGTTCACTGATTGATAGTTTTCATATAGATAGTGCTGTCAATAGGGCTAATCTATGAGCTTGTTGGATAGGTACTGAAGACTTTACCTACTAGCGTATCGATAGGAAGAGTATTTGAGTTTCTCTTCTCTTCCCTCTTTCTTCTCTGTTCTCTTGTTCTCTATTCGCTACTCTCTATTCTCTACTCTCTTCTCTCTATTCTTTATTTTCGCTTCACTTCTCTCTTTATTCTCTCTGCCCATATTCTTATTTTCACTTCTCTATTCTGTATTTTCTCTTCTCTTTTCCCTTTCTTCTCTATGTCCTTATTCTCTATTCCTTATTCTGTATCTTCTCTTCTTTCTTCTCTCTCTCTCTCTCTATCTGTGCTTCTCTTTACCTCCGTTTCTTCCTTTCCTTACTTATCTTCGCTCTTTGCTTGCCTCTGTCTATCTGCCTCTCCCTTTATTTCTCTATTTCTCCATTTCTGATTTATATCTTTATCTCTCTTTCCATCTCTCTCAGTGATTTCTCTTTCTTTCTCTCTCTCTCTCAAGAATCTCGCTCTCTTAAGAATCTCTCTTTCTCTCAAGCATCTCTCTCTTTCTCTCTATTTTTCTTGTATTCTCTTTCTCGCTTTGTCTCTCTCTCTCTCTCTCTCTCTCTCTCTCTTTATATCTCTCTAACTTTTCATTCTCTCTGTCTCACTTTCTCCTTTTCTAGTAACCTACTTCTTCGTCTATCCATCTCGTTCTCAATGCTCTCTCTGTTATTCTCTTTCTATTTCTCTCCACATTTCTTTACCTCTGTTTTTCTGATGAAAGAGAGAAATATGGAGATTCTCTCTTTCATTTTTCCTTTTCTTTCAATAGCTTTAATTTTCTTTAAATTTGTTCCTCCCTCTCCCTCTCCCTCTCCTTCTCCCTCTCTCTCTCTCTCTGTCTCTCTCTTTCCTTTTTTCCTGTATCTCTATTTTTCTCTCTCTATCCTTTTCCGTTTATTTCACTCTCCTCATCATTCTGTCATTCTCTCCTTCTCTCTCTCCCTGTTAATATCTCTCATTTCTCCCTCTTGATTAGTTTTCGTGGCTATAAATATTTAAAATAATTAATAAAATAATGAAAACTAAAATTCTTAATTAAAGTTACATTCAGAAACTTTAAACCACTTTCACCACACACACACACAGACACACCCGCACAGAGAGAGAGAGAGAGAGAGAGAGAGAGAGAGAGTAAATTACTGTCTCGCTTGGGTGTCAAATGAAAGATGTATGAGAGAGTCCCACTGAACAACGGCAGCCAAGTCCTGCTCCTGCTGTGCTGGAGCACCATTTGTTCGCTCGAATTTCAAAAGAACGTCATGAAAGTTGTAAATAAAAATTATAATAGTACAGAGCGCAAACAGCAAACACAGAAGCCGAGGCGGCGGCATGCGTTTGGCATCGGTTTGCCGCACTCATGCCCAGATGAACCCCCACACACCCACCCATACACCCACCCACCCACACACAGTCAGCGTCAATGGCACTGGACATTGTAGATGATAAATGGGCGCTTGAAGCGAGCAGCATATGCTCGAAAGCTAAATACTGTTGGCCCACAGTGTAAAGCGCGCTGCACTCGAAGCTTGCCAGATAAATCCGAGAAAGCTTAAATCTGTATATATATGTATGTGTATGTATGTATGTCTGTGTATAAATATGATACTTTTCATATATCATTCGAGTGGCGTTAGGCGCCGCTAATCAGGCGCTCGTGTGGGCGGCTCTCCCGTTAGCTGTTGGCTATGCTGGGCCGCCAGCTGCGCCCTCGCTCGCTCCCTCGCAGCGCCGACCGAGTGTCAACACTATGCGTCGTCGCTGGAGAGTGACAGGGGTGTCGCGCTGGCACTTCAAAAATTTCTTAATGGCTGCTCGCCTCTGGCTCTGCGGGTGCTTCCTCCTTGTTCACACATTGTTTTCATTAAGCAGCACCAAAAATTTCGAATCTGCTGCTGAATGAGTGCGCGTAATCTGTTATTGTTGTTGTTGTTGTTGTTGTTGTCTTGTATAGTTGTCGTTTGTCGCTGAGTTGTCTCTCGCTTGTCGCTCGCTGGGACTTCCACATCTGTTTGCATTTGACACGATTATTTATGTTTATCGCGCGTTAAATGCGGTCTATTATCAGCATAATAATCGTAATTAAAAGCCAACTAATTTATGGCACTGATTTATTTACCCCGCATTCACAGCATTTTTTAGTTCTTCCTTGCTCCACACTCAAATTCCACTCACTCACTTACTGTGCACCCCCTACGCAGACACACTTCAAATGGAGCTCTCGGAAAAAGCAGTGCTAATGAGGAAACGACAGAAGGATTGCTGCCTGCAGGCATTGCTGATATGGGAAAGTGTTTAATATTATATATAAAGAGGTTTATATATATATATATATATATATATATATATATATATATATATATATATATATATATATATATATATATATATATATATATATATATATATATATATATATACGATACTTTTGGATACTTTCTTTGCCAAATAGAGACTTCGGGTAGGGTAATTGCTAGCTGTTCACTCCCGACTTACAGTTTGTTAACCATATAAAATGATTCAATCACGAAATATAAATAATATATATGTAATATATAATGTATATGTAATAATATTCATATCTATACATCAGTCGCTCCAGGATATTCAGGGTATTCAAGATATTCAGGGTATTTAGGGCCCAGGCTGCACGCGTAGTCGAACCTTTTGCAAAAGCTCATAAATTTGGGTTGGTTAATAATTTATATTTATTCTGCAGCACAGACTGTGTGACAATAATCAATAATTCAGATTTAATTCACTCACGCGCGATAAGAGCCTTGGCTATGGCCTTGAGGTGGTCAAGTAAGCTGACTGAATCGGTTCATACTCAGTCCTTGCACCACGACCTATAAAATGACTCAGAGAACATGATGCATCTGAGGCCTAACTCATAGAATAACGAATTCTGCACACAGGGAGAGAATGGGAATGGTTCTAAGAGCAGCTCAGTATGGAGTCCTGTCGGAGACTGCTGACTGAATCACTTTTAACTTTGCTTTGCATTGGGCAATTGTTTCGATTGCCTTATGCAAGAAAGATATAAAGTCTATTTATATATAATAATATTAAATTAAAATTTAGTAATTCCCAGAGACGGTCACAGTCAAGAGATAGGGAGAGACAGAGAGCGAGCGAGTCAACAACACACAATCAAATAGCTATGTAGACATGACATAATCGAATCGTCGACTGTTCATGCTAATCGAGAATATGAACACAAGCATTAGAGCAATTACAAGTTAGATTTCCACTCGAGTCAAGTCGTATTATGAGTGCCCAGATAAAGAGAAACAGCACTGAGACTGACCGGTGCTGGGGCAGGGCGAGGGGAGGGGAGCGCTTAAATTAGCTGCATATGCGGCACTCGATTAGAAGGCGATTCGAACAATAAAATCGAAATATCTAATGCTCATAGTCAATCGGCGATTATTTTCAAATTAAATCATTAAAGTTAATTGCAAGGTGCAGCCAATGACACAGACAGCTCGGACAATAGCTGAGCAATGCCATTCAAGTGGAGTGGAAATGCCACTGGGGGAGAGCGGCAGGAGAACCCTTTCATGACAAATACAAATTTAAATTGCGAGTGACCATTAAAAAGGACCAAAGGCATTGATTAGCTGCTCAAAAGTATGACAATTGTTCAGCTCTCTCTCTCTCCCTGTCTGCTCCTTCTCCTTCTCATTCTCATAGACTACTTCAAGTTGTTCTAATTATACATATTAAATTATCCTTCTGCGCACAATTGAACAAAAAGGACTCGAAGGGCGACAGCGCCGTTCAAATTTATCCTTTTTGCTATTGAGTCGAGCTAGTTAGAGTTTGTTTTCATATTTTCTTTTTATGTATTTGCATGCAGTTGGTAGTTCACTTTGATATTATGATATATGTATCATGGAAGTATTTAACAGATATTTCAGGGGTCTTGCTCCTATATATATATATATATATATATATATATATATATATATATATTTCTATATCATCTATACATATTTCTTGCTCTAAAGGTCAAGCTAGTATGAGTTTCATTGTGAGACTCTCTTCATCTCTCTATGGAGTCTCTCTCTCGCTCTATAGCCTCTCTCTCTCAGGTCTCTTTCTATAGATTATCTCTACTATTCATTCTCTTAATATATTCTATAAAATTTTTCTTTAGACTCTCTTTTATGGAATCTCTCTTTCCCTCTCTCTCTCTCTCCCTCTCTCTCTCTCTCTTTCTCTCTCTCTTTCCCTCTCTCTTCCTCTCTCTCTCTCTCTCTCTCTCTCTCTCTCTCTCTCTCTCTCTCTCTCTCTCTCTCTCTGTCTCTCTCCCTCTCTCTCTCTCTCTCTCTCTCTTCTCTCTCTCTCTCTCTCTCTCTCTTTCTCTCTCTCTCTCTCTATAGACCCCAACAATAAACACTCTCTATAAAATCTGCAGACTTTCTCTATTGTTGAGACTCTCCATAGAGTCGACTCTTTCTGTAGACTTCCTCTATGGACTCTACAGACTTTATAGTCTGTTCTCTGCCTATAGACTCTCTTTATAGAATCTCTCTGTAGAATCTATAGAATTCCTTTAAAGACTTTCTCAACAAATGTGTTTAGAGACTCTTATATAGACTCTCTTTTTATTGACTCTCCTTTCATAGACTACCTCTGTAGACTCCTATAGATTCTCCCTCAATCGACTCTCTCTCCCTCTGTAGACTTCATCTGTAGATCCTATCTGTAGACTCTCTATGTAGACTGTTTTTATCAACTCTCTCTGGACTCTCCCTGTAGACTCTTTTTATAGATTCCCTCTCTCTCTATCTCTATCGAATCTCTCTGTAGACTCACTCACTCAGAGTCTCTCCATTGACCCTCCCTGTAGACTCCCTCTGAGGCGGTCTATATTAACTCCCTTTCTGCAGACTTTCTCTACAGACAAAGTCCTTATCATACCATCGTACAATGGTTAGAGCTGTTACCCATATTTCTACCTATGGTATACAATATGGACACAAAATTATCTTCCCGACACTGCTATGCTTTCCTTAGCCCCTTCGATATATGTATTTCATCTATGACTCTCGCAACTGTCAACGCGCCGCATTCTGCTGTCCTGCAACATTTTGAGTGTGCGAATCAAATGAGGTTGAGGAAGGCTACTTTAAATCCTTTGCACGGTTGGCAGGCGGCAATCGACAGTCGACAGTCGGCAGTCGACTGCCCTTTCCCTGCAGTTTCGTTCAAATTACGCGCGACACGTGTGGAAAATTTTAAACTAGCTGACAACAGTGTAAATTAGCAGGCACAAGGCGAGCGCCGCAGGCAGAAGAAGGATGCGAGTCGAGTCTCGCTGTCTTTTGTGAAATTATTCCGACTCAATGAATTCAGACAAATGACTTTCATTACGGCGATTATACGCTGTACTCGGTTGGGTCCCAGTCTTGTCTAAGCAAATGCCAGTCGAGCAGCCTGAAGCCAGAAGTAGATCCGTAAGATAAGATTTCTAGCGCTGATCGATGCCAAGTACAGGGTATGTTCAGTTGTTGGTTTATGTCCCTATCTAGCCACAAGCAGCTCTAGTTCCCAAGGCTCGGCTCAATTAAATGGAACTGAAAGGAGCAGAAGTCCCCTCTATATCGTATATATGTCAAATGGAATGGGCATATAATTGTTATAGACACTCATTCGACTTCGCACAGGCGTATATTTATCATTTCAGCATTGCAGAAAGCCTTGTTAGCAACTGTTGAAGCTAAATAATTTATATATATATATATATATATATATATATATATATATATATATATATATATATATATATATATATATATATATATATATATATATATATATATGTGTGTGTGTGTGTGTGTGTGTGTGTGTGTGTGGCGAATGCCTGCTGGCTCCCAGGTCCTGTCCGCTATTCTCGAAGGCTGTTCTATGCGGTTTCTGCTGTCAGCTGCTTGAGATTGAGATTGGTTTGCCCAGATTGGTCCTGCTCACA
The DNA here is from genome assembly GCA_035047545.1 of Drosophila paranaensis. Lineage (NCBI taxonomy): Eukaryota > Metazoa > Arthropoda > Insecta > Diptera > Drosophilidae > Drosophila > Drosophila paranaensis. Next base: position 1,862,361 of record JAWNPL010000207.1, on the reverse strand, counting down.
GCATATCTCTGTGCCTTATCTCGTAATCTTTTCAGTGACTTCTCAAGGCTCGACTAACCGCAAGTCATATGCACATGATGAGGCGAAGCCAAGAACTGCGCCACTTGTTATTGGGGTAACACTGCTATTGGGTTCCGTTTTTCTTTCTCCTTTTTAATAATCTACACGACAGCAGTGTTAAACCGCAAAATGTGGTTCAAGGGAGGGTTACAAGGAGCACAACTAGCCACAGAACATGGACAAGCAACATCAAGTAAGAGAGCTCTGGCCGGGAGTGCTCGACTAGAAGATACTTTGCGACGAGACAGTCGACTCTTACCATGTGCATGCTCTGAAAGTGAGGTGAAATTATCGATTCTTATCGATAATTAGGAATGCGATAAAGTATCGAGAAATATGGTATAGAGGAGAGTACAGGTAAATATATTTAAACTTTCAAGACTCTAGCTTTTATGGTATAGGAAATCTTTGTGGATAGCCGGATGATTGAAAGACTAGACGGGCTATCGGAAGGACGAACTCTCGAGCGGATGGTTAGACGGACGGATGGATGAACAAAAAGACAGAAGGATAGACGTGCAGAGGGACGAACGGACAAACAGAAGGACAGGCGAATGAAGGAACGGAAGCACAGGCGGAGCAACAGATGGATGAATGGACGGACGGACGATCCGACGCATGGCTAGCAGGACTCAGCTCAGCGATCTGATCAAGCTAATATATATTCCTAATGGACTCTGCCAAGCCTCCTTCAGCCTGCCACAAATATATTTCCACAAAGCCAATATACCCTCAGTTACCACCTCAATGGGTATTGAAAAAAAAAACAGAAATTTCAAGGGAATTAATTGTAATGCGTTTCATTTGAAAAATATTAATTATAAGCCAGGAGACAAGGTGGCTTTCATGCGCTGCTCTATCATTTCGAATGAATTTTTAATATTTCTCTGTGCTCAATTTTTATTTCTGTGTGTGTTTTTTTTCCAGGTTTTTTTTCTGTTTTTTGTTGATTCGAATTTGTTGTACTTAGTTCGTACTTAGCTTTCGCCGTGGACAAGTCAAATGGCATGTTGACAGGTGGGCGTGGCGGCAACGGAGGGCGTCGTCTGATAATTGGAACTGGCTAAAAAGCTAATTGTGAGAACTGGCGAGTGTGCAGGAAATCTGATAAACGTTCAGCCACCGGGAGACACAATCGCAGCACAGGTGCCAGCAGCAGCGAACCAGATCCAGTCACATTTGTAGCACTTGCATCATTGGAAATTGTAAACGGATATTGGATGACAAAACCCAATACAGGGCATCAGCATTCGCATCTAATGTTCGACTGATGAATGATAAGCCGACACAACAATGAACAGCGAACACCCTGTGCAGCGCTTCCTGTCTGTCTGGCGCGTCTCCCTGTTCGTCTCCCATTTCATCAATGGGCTCGCAATGCTATGGAAACTATTGGCGCAGCGTGGGAGCGAAAGCCTAACACAGAGACACACACACACAGAGAGCGATGATCAGCGACAATCAATGGCGCGCACACACAGGACGCGGACAGGTTCATTGTTTGGCGCAGCACCCAGGCAAGGACTGCAAGGAGCTGGCTCGCTTTGAGACACACGATACCACTTCAAATGCTAGCAGCCAAAGGGATAATAACGAGGCTAATAGACGGTATCGAATTTAACTCTAGCAGATAATCATCTCGGCCTCTGTCACGTCTTTCCGCTTGCGTGTGTGTGTGTGTGTGTGTACAACAACTGAGATAATTGTCTAGGGATACTTGACGCTGCACTGACAAGTGTGTCCTTTCTGGTCCTTGAGGCTGCTGCTCTAAGGTTAAGGAACTAACTAACTGCCAGCCTTAACGCACCTTAACTCTTTCGCCTGCAGCCGCATGCATAGCTGGGCTCGGCCTGCACGGCATGTCCTGTCAGTTGGCAGCCTTAGATCCAGATCGTCGTGTTATCGTACGCCAAGCAGCCAAGCAGCCAAGCAGCCAAGCAGCCTGTCGTAAGTAATTAAATGTAATTTCGATTTTGGCCAGCCATCCATCCATCCATCTATCGATCTGCGGATGGTCGAGATATGCGTGGCGAGCTGGGCGTGGACAGAGCTGGGTATTGCGTGCAGCCTTGGCCGCCAGTTGGCTCTACAATTAGCTGGCATTTGAATAGCGTCTCCCGAAAAAAAGGGTTCGATTGCCTTTCGATTCAGTTTCAGTTACAGTTGTCGCATAATTATTTACTTATCATATCGAAAAGTTTTCCTAAATTGTTCTAGTCATTGCATATGCACTCGCACTCACTCGCACTCGCACTCGCACATGGCCTGTGCGCTCAACCCTTTTGTGGCCCAAATAACAGGTTGAACAATTCAAATTAAACATCAACTCGTAATAATACATTCGTATGTCTGTGCCATTCGAAGACTTGTTAACGAACTTATTAAGCGTAGCGCCACATGCAAATGCCCAGCACAAACCGAACTTAGAAAGCAACTCCCAACATCTCTCCCTCTTTCCACTTGTTCGTATTATTAAAAGTGGAAACAGATACGTACGCGTTTCTCCCCTTTCGGGCTCGAAGGGTCTGCAAATAGAGCTATTAACCAAACAATAATGAAATATGAACGTCTTGTGAGGAGCGAACCGTGGACTCCTATCGATTTTAGTTCAATTGCCTGCATTGAGTGGATAATCGGCATCGATTTGTATATTTAAGTGCAAAGAGTTCAGACCAATTGAACGGAAAACAATGCGAAATGTGCTTGAGTCTCCAGAGAAGAGCTGGATTCACTAGAGACATTAGAGACTCATTGGAGACTCAGTTAAAGACGATGCCATGACCATGGCTGAAAGTCTTTACATGAGTTTAAAAAAACTAAGTCCAGCTTTTCTATAGTTTTATGTGCTAATTGTATCAATTATATTAAACTAAATTTAATAAATTTGTATAAATATATTATTTTATATAAACTATTTTATAACTTTATGATTATTATTGTTATAATTAAATTATTATTATTATTATAATTATAATTTTTTTTATTATTTTTTATTTAAGATTCTTTTGAGATTTTTGCATTTTCACATTTCAAATTTTTTTTTATAAATTAATTTTTATTTGTATTTCATATTTAAATGTTATTTTTTGTTTCTTCTGGAATTTCTTATTGTTTTTTTTTTTTTAATATTTTTCATATAATTTTACCAATAGATAACCCCATTCCGGAAAACATATGTAAAATATTACCTTTCCTTAAAAATAGGCACCAATAATATTTTAAAAATAAATATTTAAAAAATAATAATAAAATAAATAAGTTAGTAAGTAACTAGAGGCTAGCGCTGTTTAGTATTTAATCGTATTTTAGTATTCGATTTTAATTCGAGCTAAGTCTTCTGTATAAATGCATAAATAAGCAGTTTCTAATAACTCTTCTCTTTATTTTTTTCGCTCACTTTTTATTTAATTTGTAAATCACATCAGCTCATCATCACATCAACACATACTGTTATCTTAGCTTAGTTACATTATAAATATCGAACTAATAGATTTTTATGTCATTCCTTTCCATCCCATCCAGCCCTTTCTATTGCCATTCAACTATAATTACATAAGTCGATATTTGTTGAAATGATATGTAGAGAGATGAGTCTGATACATTATATTAATTTATATATTTGTACATATATACTTCACTATAATAACTGGCTGTACTCTGCCATATGTTTTGGATAGGCTTTCATTTTGCTCTTCGATTTGCCGACAGAAGCCACACGCAACCAACAGTTGTCGATGTCAGCAGTAATACACATGAATACAAAAATTGACCTTGTCTATAAATGGTTAAAGGAAAAATATAAAAAACAATATAGTAAAAAAAATCAAAAAAAAAATCTATAATATTCTCTTATAGACAGAAATGTCTATTAAGAAGATGCTTATTGACTACATAGATGGAAGGATGAGAAGCGACTGCTATGAATATTGATTGCTCATGTGATTTTCGAGAGCTTCCCGTAATAAGCAGAGTAATAAACGCAAATAAATTCCTTAATTGCAACTCAATATATTGGGAGCAGAGACTGCAGACTCAAGGCTCGATTTACTCAAATTTGAGTGATTCACCTTCCGTTCGCGTCTTAAAGCTATTCATTTTGGCTCAAACTATTGCGCAGTTCTCGATTTCAATTGCTTTTTTAGTTTAATTAAACAATTGAGGGGAAAAACCAATAAATCTAGCGCGCACGCGACGCGATGCTGGCTCCAAGAGCCCCAGGATAAGAAATGCAATTTGCTTTTTGGTGGAACTACAACAGTGTATTGTGCTCAATAACAGCCACAGCAACAACAACCGCAACAACAACAACAACAACAACCACAACAGCAACAAGGGCCACAGTTAATGAGATTAAAATACGCAGCGGGTGTTCCCTTGAATGGAGCGCCACGGGTTGTGCGCGCTAGGCAAGGACACTTAAAACCGAAACGTTAAGCGAAACGAGCAACAATACTGATCGAGAGATGCCCTGGCATATGTTACAAGCAGCCGAACTGAATGTGTACTTGAAGCAGAACTCTTGTGAAAAGCAAACTTGCTTTTATCTGGATCGATAATATATATGCCTTATCCAACTATATATATCATATCAATGTCTGCTTGCCAGACTCCACTTCGCAAAGCCAATATACTCTGCTTCATTATGTGCGCAGAGTACGACAATTCAGATTTATTGACGGCATTTTGGGCACATGCAAATGAGATTCCCTGGCTAGAGAACATTTGCAATATGTTTATGCATCTATTGTGAAGAGATCTTCACAGATTGTTGTCCTTTAATCGAAATAGAAATTTACAAAATATATTTTTTAAGAATTTATTCATTTTAATTTGTAAAGACTTAAGGCATATATAGCTGAGGCTGAGATAGAGTTTTGGGCTGCAATTACAAAAGATTAAATGCATGGACTTTAGCTGAAAGACTTTTTATTATAGCTTAAAGAGGTTTTTAGTAGATCTAAAGGCTGCCGACTGGCAACTCATTGGGCTGTGGCACTTGTTTGGGTTTTGGTATCTAGTCTCTCGTGATAAATTATATTTAAAATAAACTATTCTTGTTAGATTTATTCTATTAACAGTTTTTCGATCTATTATGAATGCCAAAATTTAAGCAAAGAAAATCGAATGGTATTCATTCATGTGCCTCAGGGAATCTAAGCGGTAATAGGCCATACTTGAAGCATAATTGTGGCTTAGATACAATCACGTAATCTTTGTCTTAACGTTCTTCAAAGCTGGACAACATATATCCAAAGATGCATTCATTTACCACACAAATCTCTAAAGATAGCAGACGCCATAAAGCAATCAGCTATTAAAGAACACTTATTAACTATTTATTTTATTTATTATAAATATTGAAATAGAAAATTCACCTAATTTAACTAATAAAATAAAAAATTATATGTTAACTACTCCAATATAAATTCTATAAATTCTCAGCTTGCTATTGATAGAAGAAAGCAAAGTTTTCTCTTCTTTTTTTTTAACAAATTCTCTACTTAAGCCACTCTTACTACTCAACTACATCTATAATTTTTAAATAATTCCTTGACTAAATTCCTAAAGAAATTCTCATAGTCTAGACTAGAACAGATCTGCCAGTTGAAGCTATTTAACTTTTATCAGTTTGGTTCTCGCTTGCTTTGCTCTGTCCGGCAAATTAAAGACATATTCTGGGCATTAGTCGCTTGCCAGACTCATGTTGAGCAACAACAAATATTTAAACCATTTTAATATTAAATCGAATTACGAATAATATTTACAATAGTTAACGTGCGGACTGGGCTGGGCTGGGCTGGTCGGGCCGTGAAAGGATGCAGTGAAGCGTGCTAAATCTGGGGCGGCATTCAAATGAATTCGCCTGCGAACGAATTGTTGACAAAGTAAGAAAGAAGTAAAATATATAAAAAAAAAAAAAAACAATATGCATTGCAGAGGTAAAACAAAAAATCGTAATTGCTCGCGACTCGACTCTGTTTATTTGAGCGATAAATGTGAAAATTGTCAATCAATTAAAAAGTTTAAAAACAGCGTCGCCAAATTAACGCACAAACACATCAGGCGCGATTTTCAATTTAGAGTTTTCGACTTCGACCATTGTTAGGCCTGTGGCTTTGTGTGAGCGATCAAGTCGAGTCGAGTCGAGTCGAGATCAGCTCGATCTGGGCAAGGACCACATGCGGCGACAGCATTTGCATATGCATTTGCATTGTTGTGCTTGGGCCAAGTCTGTCCGCAAGCCGAAACGCCTTAGTTTCCAGAGAGAATAACTTGCCGAGCTGGGAACTCCTTTCTCTCTCTCCCTCTCTCTCTCCCCTCTCTCTCTCTCTCTCTCTCTCTCTCTCTCTGCACAGCTTTGGCACGCGTCAATCAAGCTCATTTCCAATCGATATAGTCGAAGGAATTTAATGGAATTCAGCAGGCAACAGGAGACTAGCAGATGCATAGAAAGGAAATTGAGTCTAATGCAATGTGATTCTTGATAAGAAGATCTTCAGAGTTTACAATTAGTATTTTCATATTGTATAGAGGGTATAGACTCTCTTGGGACTCATCTCTAGCGGAGTCTACTAGGCTTTGCAGTGATATAGTGCTGATAGTTTTTTGCTTGTTCTGAGCTACTTCTCCTTGAATAACCTTAAGCAAGCAGGAAAGTTCCAATCTGTGGACTAGTTTTAGGGAAGCATTCGAGATACTCATGCAGGCTGTCATAAAGAATTCGTTGATACATTTGTATCTATAGCTGAACAATGCCACATTACAGCAAATTCCAGTAAGCTAAGATCATAAACTTCTCTAAATAAATCCAAAGTGTTCTTCATGTTCCCCCAGCTGAGGGCTAATCTAGTTTTCTGATTGATACAAAGGTCAGTTGGTAGTTTGGCAGGCTGGCAGCTTGGCAACTTGGCAGCCGGTAGCCGAGATGCTTTGTGGTTAGCCAGACAAACAATTGGCTGAAGGACATCGGCACACATGGCCGAAGGGATATTGTGCGGCATCATGGCATGCGGCTGTTGGCTGCAGTCGGCGATCAATCGATCAGCAAATTTCGAAAGCGACAATGAGTATGAAAAACTGACAACTATTATAATCATTAGCCAGGATTTATGAGCGGTATTTGTCTGCCGGGCTTACCGAAGGGCTCCGATCGGCAACGAGGGTCGCACGAGCAGGGGCAGGGTAGGGAATTTGTCAGCGCGCTGTACGTAATTGAAGGGCTCGAAGCTGGGAAGTTGGCAACATTCTTCTTCTTCTTTTTCTTCTTCTACCGAACGGAGCCAGCAAAATTATTTAATTGATAAATTGTGTCGCATGCTGTGCCCTCACCAAGGATCAGCACAACGGACAACAAACAGGCGAACAACTGGCAAAGGCCAACCGCATCCCCAGAGCCGTAGCCCTAGCCCTAGCCCTAGCCCTAGCCATAGTCGTAGCCGTAGCCGTTGCCGTTGCCGTTTGTCAGTTACATGAAGTTGACATTTATGCGTGTTATTGTTATTGTGTGAATGCCCCTGCCCGGGAGTTGTCCATCTCTCTATTCACTCGCCCTGCCACCGACTCTCCCATTGAGAGCGTATCCATTACTTGGCCAAACAATAACTTTTATGCAACATTCAATGCTTGACTGTTATGTGTGTGTGTGCGTTTTTTTTTTTATATCATCTCATTCCCTCTCCCCGTCTCTCGCTTTCAATTCGGCTACATGCATGAGGCACATTTTTATCCTGCCGGCGGCCTGCCTGGATCCTGTGGCCACTGTTGACTTTGTTCATTGTTATTGCAATTTTTCCAATTTATGGCACGTTTTATGCATTGGACTTGGCAAATGGCGGCACTCTCTCTCTTTCTGTCTCCCTCTCTCTCTCTCTCTCTCTCTATCTCTTTGTTCATCAATGCGGCAGTTTGCGTTTTTTTATTGACAACTTCCTACAGGTCTTTATTATGACGAACCGAGCTCTGGCCTCTGCGACTAACGCAAAGTATCGTATCGATATCCTAGACAAATTGTCCCACAATTATGTGGGATATATAGACATGAGTCTGCGGTCTCTATATAGACTAAGAACAATATTAAACGGAAGCAGCACGATAAAGCCGAAAGCCTGCAGCGGTGCAGTTCAAAGAAACCTTCAGAAAGAAGACCAAAACAGAGCTACTCAAGCTACTTAACTCTGAATATGTGACTTTTTACTAAATCACATTTAATTTTGTACATAAACATAAATTATAAAATATATATCTGCAGCAATGAATTTAGTTTGGCCAAAGTTAATAATAGAGAGCATTTTTATACATTTTATTTACAATTTTTATAATATAAAATTTATTTATTATTTTTTTTTATTATATATTTATTATGTACTATTTTTGTATTTTATAATTTTTATATTTATAACATATTATTTTTTCATTTATTTTATAAATTTAATTTATAATTATTGATATTTTTTAATATTATATTTTTATTGTTTACACTTAATTTATTATTTTTATAAAACAAATTTAGTGTTTTTCTATTACATAATTTATTATTTTTGTTTTTTTTTTATATTCATTTGTTTACTAATTTGATAATATAATATTTAATATTATTATAATTTTATTTATTATATAAATGTATTTTATAATTTTATATTTAAATTTAATATATAATTATTTAAAATTATCTTTTTATTGTTTACACTTAATTTATTATTTTTATTAAATAAATTTAGTGTTTTTTTTATTAAATAATTTATTATTATAAATTTTTTAATAAATACATTTATTTACTATTTTTATACAATAATATTTAATAGTATTTTTTTATTAAATACATTTTATTTATATCTTCTAGTCGTTGGGTGCTTCGCAGGCATATTTCAATTATTTGTTACTTATATATTTTAATGTTTGAGCAGACGATATAGCAATAGCAGAAACTATAGCTTTTTAGCTTGTGGCTATTATAGAAAACTTTGATATACTTTGCTGTTGACCTTTATAGATCTATCTAACATTACCAAGTACAAATAATTATGGTCAGCTTAGCCAAGCCTCTGTTTTCTGCCAGATCTATAGCTGTATACGCTTGACAAATATAAGTGAACTTCTTCGATATCATTCATACTTCTTATAAGAAGCTCTCTCAAGTTTATCTTAGATTAGTGTTTACTTTTTGCATAAGCAAACCTATCCTATATGGGAGGCAGTCTTCAGCGCTCCCTAACTTCTCGTCTTTGCCTTTGTCTGTCTCTTTTCAAAAATAATCTTAAATAAACAAACAAAATAAATAGTTTCTCACCATTATATACCCATTTATACTAAATTAATTATACAATTAATATAACTTAAAGTAAATATATCTGGTCAAAGTCCGCCTGGCAAGATGATGTTATTAGGACATGCAGTTAGATACGTTCTAGCCCAGTGCAGCCCACTCGAGTGGAGCATGCATATTTGTTTAGAGATTAGAGTGCGAAGCCTGTATTTAAGTTAAATAGACCAGACTTGACATCATGTCAGCGTATGATTAGCTAGTTGCTGCTAATAATAAATACTTATATTATAGGCTTATGACAAAATTGTATTTTGCCAGTTGCCATGTTCGACAAATGATGCTCTCCGCCCGAACGTGCGTGCTGTGTACTCGAGGCGCTGCTCGGCTAAGAGATACCCTGCAGCGGAAGAGTCACTTGAGTGACTAAAGTAAAGATTTTTGTCTTGATCAGAGATCAGCGGCAGTTAGCTAGACAGAGAACTTATGCCAAGTTAATAGTCAGCTTTCTCTCTCTCTCTCTGTCTCATAATACCCATCTCTATTTAGTTCCACTGGGTATATATGTGGGTATAATAGCACATATGATTATAACAATCAAATGGTAAATGAGAAATGAAAACTGAACAACAAAAATGCGAATGAGACAATGAACAGGCTTTAAGTATATGTTATGAGCCATGAATAAATAGCCATGAATCCAATAACAATATACGACAACAGGCAACAAACAAAACAGTGAACAAAAAAAATGGCTTCTACTCAAAACTGTCAACGGAACGCTTGCCACGCCCACATATATACCCTTTCTATGCAGCGCCTGGCCAACATTGTTGTTGCTGCTGCAATTACGCGGTTAAGTTAATAACACATTTTTTCAAGTTTGTTTCTTTTTGATTAGCTACTGGATGGATACGCATAGTTTGAGCCAGCCAGAGGGAGAGAGAGAGAGAGAGAGAGAGAGAGAGAGAGGAGAGGGAGAGCGGCGCCCCGTCTAACCCACGCCCCCAAAAACGCCAGGCCTAATCTGGCACCAGCCAACGGTTGTTTGTTGTGGCTGCCCATCGTGCGACCTGCGCCTGCGATGATTGGCCAGCCAGCCAGCCAGCAGCTGCCTGCCTAGCTCCGGCATGTGCTCGACCCGCTGGCCCCCCAGCAGCTCGCTCGCTCGCTCGCTCGTCGTTGGCCAGCTCCTGGGGCTGCGCGTGCTGCTAAGCGATTGCTATCGAGCCAAGAGGTGCAAATCCATCAGCCATCTGTGCCGTGCCGCCGTCATGGCTTACGGACTTCATCTCCGTCTTCACTCCTTGCCGTCCGCTCTGCGGTCGGCGGCAGTAAAAAACGAAAACGAAAAGCATTTGTCGTAGCTGCAAATTGAATATGAAATTAAATTAAATGAAATGAAATGATATGAGTGCACTGAAACGGCTATGCACCGCAGGCAGATACCCTGTGCCGCTTAAGCTAGCATTGTACAAACGTCAATCAACCTCTGTTGATAGTCTACAGGGTATTCGCCCAAAGTGCTGCGTGTGTGTTTACCTGGCTCTCACTGGGTCCTCTCTGTGCTTGACACTCGCATGCGTGTCTATTGTTGCCGCCGTAATTGCACGTCAGCAGACTTTGTCATAGACATAGAAAATGTGTCACGGCATGACCGACGCAATTGGCATTGCCAGCTCCCTTCAATCAACATACACACACATATGTATATATGTATCTATATATATATATTTATATATCTATATATTATATGTGCATCACGCACATTGCCCTAGCAAAAGGGTTAGCGCGTTTGTTCTGCATCCTTGCACACGCACCTGATCATGATCCACATGCAATTGAGGATCTCCAAAGGAATATAATATTCCAGCTAGAGTATGGCAGTTGCTTCTTCAATAACATTTTAATAATTCATGTAGATCAAATAAAACTGCCGATCTGTATGCTACTACTATAATACTATGAGCAAGTTAGAGATTTATTTGCTTTGCATTAAATGTTAAGTGTTTACATTATGTTATGAAAGATGAATGATGTTAAGCAGAGTTAGAAAAGGAAGTTCTACTGCATCTGATGACGTAAGTAGTGTAGCAAGAAAGAGTTTCAGCAAGAGTTGAACTATAAACGATATCAAATAAATGTTATGAAAGAAGCGGCGGAGGTTCAGCTGTATGTGGTCTAGTAAATAGTCGAGTAAGAAAGAGTTTTGGAGATGGATATCGATAGACGTCAAATGAAAAAAAAACTGTACATATAAATTAGAATAATTATAACAGGCGTACCTGCCAAAAAACAAATGTTAAGGGTAAAGAGATAAATGCGCTATAGAGTCTCTGGCAAAAAGCAGCAAATAAATTCACATATATATAAAAAAAAAAAAAAAAAAAAAAAAAAAAAAAAAAAAATGAGTATCCTTTCATTGGGTAAACTTGATGAAGTTTTTCAAGCAGCTTTCAGCATAAGCTTGAGTATAGATAGACTTTTGTATATGAAGTAGTCACCATCTATATATATAAAATTCTCGAGTGTGGTGTTTGTTACCAAACTACTCCGAAACGGCTCGACCGATTCTCACGAAATTTTTTATGCAGATCGTGTAGGACTGAGAATCGGCCAACATCTATTTTTTATACCCAAATAATAAATAATTGCGCTAATTATTGATCAAGAAAATAATACATGTTATACACCAATCAGTTTTCCAACTTGATTTATTACAACAATGCCACGAACTACCTGCCAAAAAAACAAATGTTAAGGGAAAAAAGATAAATGAGTCGTCAAACAAACAGATCTAGAGGCATGCAAGATAGAAGAGCAATAAGATCAGATGCAGAAAGGCAACAAAGTAATGCAGATGTCCGTGTAAGAATGGCGCAGTTACGTGCATCACAATTACAAGAGGTACGAGATGAGCGAAACCAACAAAGACAATTGGAACGAAGAGAAGCGCGCAGATTCGTAGCCAACAGACGTAGAGGGATTGACCAACATCAACAAGTACTTCGAACATTTACATCACATTCATTTCTTCGACTAGCATTTCAGTATGAGCCTGATGTTGAATATTACGCTCATTCCAAAGTGGTAATTGGTACATTGGACAAGGAATGCCCGCACTGTCAAGCCCTTAAATTTAAAAATGAGCCAATTGGGATGTGTTGCTCATCAGGAAAAGTGAAACTTCCAGAAATTGAAACACCGCCGGAACCATTGCACGGCCTCCTTATTGGTACTGATCCAAATTCTTCGCTGTTCTTGCGTTCAATTCGGCAATTCAATTCATGTTTTCAAATGACATCGTTCGGAGCAACGGAAATAGTTAAAAATACTGCTGCAAATGGTCAACAATTTAATTCCACATTCAAAATCAAAGGCCAAATTTACCACAAAGTCGGCTCATTACTACCAATGCCAAACGAACCTTATAAATTTTTACAAATTTACTTTATGGGTGGCGAGGACTCCGAACGGGCACTCGCCAATCGCGTGAATACACGTTGCAACTATAATCACCTCAATTCACCATTTGCAACGCGCATTGTCAGCGAGCTGGACGCTCTGTTAAATGAGCACAAACACTGAAGTATTCAGAAATACCTCAATATTTTACATGGGCTCAATCGAAAAAATGGATGCCCCGCAAGCAAGGCACACCAGTTGAGGCGTGCCCCGGCTTATTTAAGTCAAATAATTTGGGTCGTGTATATACAGTCCATCCAAGGCAGACCGAATGCTTTTATCTACGACTGTTGTTGGTTAATGTCACCGGACCATTGTCATTTCAAGCTATTCATTTCGCTGGAGGCATTGGATAGGACAATGAAAGATATAAAAAACAACGACAAACTATTTGGAGGCACTTTGTTACTCCTTTCAGGTGATTTCAGACAAACACTTCCCGTTATTCCACGATCAACATACGCTGATGAAATTAATGCTTGCCTCAAATCGTCCCGACTGTGGCGTAATGTTGAACGAGTACAACTGACGGTGAACATGCGCGTTCAAACGCTTCAGGATCCATCCGCCGAAACTTTTTCGAAACAGCTATTAGATATTGGCAATGGGAAAGTTGCCGTACATGAAAATACTGGATCAATAAAATTACCAACCGGTTTTTGCACAATCGTCCACTCGCAAGATGTTCTCATCGACTGTATATTTCCCGATGTACACACACAATATATAAATCTTGACTGGCTGGCAGAAAGAGCTATTTTAGCAGCGAAAAATGTGGACGTTCATGGATTAAATTTCAAGATACAACAATTGTTGCCAACAGACTCTGTGTCATACAAATCTGTTGATACAGTTTGCAATACTATCGAAGCTGTAAATTACCCAGTAGAATTTTTGAATTCCTTGGATTTGCCAGGCATGCCACCGCACCACTTACAATTGAAAGTAGGATCTCCGGTGATTTTGCTCCGTAACTTGAACCCACCGCGGCTGTGCAATGGCACACGATTGGTTATTAAAAAATTAATGAAGAACGTGATTGAGGCCACCATTTTAAAAGGCAAGTTTCAAGGTGAAAATATATTGTTGCCACGAATCCCCATGATTCCTACAGATGTGCCAATTGAATTCAAACGCATTCAATTCCCAATTAGATTGGCATTCGCGATGACAATCAATAAGTCGCAAGGCCAAACGTTGTCTGTATGTGGTTTAGATTTGGAAACACCATGCTTTTCCCACGGACAACTATATGTGGCATGTTCTCGCGTCGGGAAACCATCAAGTTTGTTCATATTGGCTAAAGATGGCCTAACAAAAAATATTGTGCACTCTATTGCGCTTAGCGAATAATCTGTATTTTTATTAACTGTCATTTTTAACAATAAATAAATCGTACTTCAGTTGTTTATAACGTTTTCGACTATAACTTCATCCCCATACACTTATAGTAACTTAGATATTAGATATTTGAAAAAGGCAAAACAACGTTTGCCGGGTCAACTAGTATATATATATATATATATATAGTATACCAAAGAGATATTTGTCCTGTCACACTGTAATACATAACATATATATCAAATATAATAATAATAAAATCTCAGTCCAAACAACTCGATCATCATCCAGCCTCCCTCATTCACTCTTGTCTCTCTTCTGATTGACAGTCAAACAAGCGACTTACACAGATACACACAGAGATAAGCTCAAAACGAGCAAAAATATTTTGTCAAATTGAGTTTGATCCTTTGAATTGTGTTTCCATAGTGCAAATGATAATCCAGTTTCCGTTGCAGCGCCTCGGCCGCCCCCTCGCAGCTTAGCTCTACTTTCCTATCCATATAATGAGCGCCCACACAATTACTCTCGCTGGTAAGCGGCGGGTTCACGCCCCATCCTGCTCGAAATCGTATTATGGCAGGAGAGAGAGAGAAAGGATTATGTGTGAACTGGGAACGTGATTAGTTGACGTTGACACATTCCCGGAACATTAAGTAAACGCTTGGTCAGCCTCATGAATTTGAATGTAATGCGGAGTGAATGAGCCAGGAGTGCTATGAGTGTTTATCCACGCTTACACACACACACACACACACACACACACAGTCAGAGAGCTAACACAAAGCACATTTGGCGAAGGCGTCCTCGGAGGCGGGACGGGCGTGGCAGCGAGCGCGAGCACGAATGATCATGGCAGAAGCCACTGGCGATGACGAGGTGCCAGAGTGCCAGGGACTCTGCATCCAGGACCAGCTGGTGAACGCCCAGTGGCTGGCTGGCTGGCAGCCGGCCTATTTCTTGCGCGCGTTTGCATTTGTGCAGCGATTCATTCGACGGGCAGGCGTGAAACGCCCCCGTGTGTGTGTGTGTGTGTGTGTGTGTGTGTGCCCCGTACTGTTGAATGTAGGACGAACGCGTTGCCTGTCACATGTCAAACCGGAAGTGTGCAAAAATTACCTATGAAAAAAAAAAAAATGAAAAACAATGCAAGGGCCGCAAGCGAGCTAGCAAAGGCTGAAAGGTTCGCTTTCTCTCTCTCTCTCTCTCTCTCTCTGTCTCTCTCAGTTGCTGTAATTACGTCTGCGCACAGGACTCGGGCAGGACGTCGCATATAGCACCCTTTTGACGCCTGCAACAACGCACTAATATAATTATAGGCCAAGCCCCGGAAGCGTTGCCATCAGCAGCCGAATAATCAAAGCATCCTGCACGGGGTGCCAGAGCTTTGTGCGTCTGCGCTCCTGGCGAGCGGAAGTCAATTTCTAGTCCTTGATGGATGATGGCCTCGGCTCTCAACTGCCGCGGCACATGCCTCACATGCCTCTCATCGCAATCTCGCCATCTCTCCGCGCACCGTATAATTATCAAAACAATGCCCGAGTATCGGCTTTCACACATCCTGCAGAGAGCTGCTCTGGGTGCCGCAGTGCTCGCTGCAGCTGCCTCGAATCGCATATGAAGTCCCCTACGGCTACAATTGCCAGTTGGCCTATAATTTAATTAAGCATCTTGAGCTGTCCACACAAACATTGCATTGGCTACTGCCAATCGATCAATCTGAGAAGAAGGCGAAGGCGAAGGCTAAGGCGAAGACTCAGCGCGTGCGAGAGTCTTAGCCCTTGGCTAGAGTCTTCATAGACTGTGAAGTTTGTTTTTGGTCTCGCACTTATGTCAGCATGACAGAGTGCCAAGTGAAGTATCTTTAAGATACTTTATTTGGATTATGCTATTGTGAATCATAAAATCTATCTATGTATATATATATATGTATTTCTACAGGGGCATCGACCTAGGTCTTGCCTCTCCTGCTCATTCGCTGCTGTCTCACATTAACTTCTTATAACAGGAATTTGCTGACAAATTTATATTTGACAATTTGATGAATATATATCTACTCCTTATCAAGCATCAGATATACCATATAGGCTAACTTTATCAAGCATCAGCTCTCTCTCTAAGATCTTCTCATAAACAGATGTTTTCGAGCTAAGACTCTCAATTTGCCTTATGATATTGTGCTCATAAATTATACTCTGCTTTATAAAAATGACAGTATCAGTCTCATCTATTAGATTTCATTATCATTTTTATAAACATGGTAGCTAGCTGATCAAGCCTAGAGTTTTCTATATTCTATATGTTTTCTACAGAAACTGTCTGAAAGACATAGGCATAAATCAGGCACAGATCTCTCAAAGCTGCATTAAAGTTGGCAAAATTAAGGATAGAACATTTATGCTAGATATATATTCAACGGATAATCCAGATTTATCTTGACTATTCCTTAAATATATAACTAAGCTAAGGATATCTTGGAGTAGCTTGAACTTTCGCAATGGCAACGATATTGGCATTGCTTTTGTCATTGCAAATGCAATATAAGGCCAAGACGCAGTAAAGGATTATTGAGATAAGTTTTAAGTAAAGGCATAAAATGCATAGAAAAGGAATAAACGGTTATCAAAGGGCACACAGTTTGATATGCACTTAGTAAGCCTTAGCCTTAGCTTGCTCATCAGCATAAAAGCATTAATTACTGCACCAGCTTCAGCAGCTTCAGTTTCACTCAAACTGCTCTCTTCTATAGCAAAGACCGCAACTAGAATGAAATAATTTGGATTTGGCAACATAGAAAGAAATGGAGTGCCCTTTGACCTGTTCAAATGACTATGAATATGGCAAATACGTGCAGGCACAACCCCAAGCCCGAGCTGCGGCAGCTTTATCTGTGCCTAATGCAGCACGAAACTGGCCGACCAAATTGAGGCTATGAATGCAGCACAGAAGCCGCGGCTGCAGTGCCAAGAATATGCAACAGCAGCAAAAAATAAAAAAAAAGAGAGAAAAACTCAAGAGAAATAAAACCAGTTGCAGTAGGTAACAATTTCCACGAATGCCGGAGCCTAATAACACAACAAAATGCATTTAATAAGCAACTGCAAATGCCAATCTGAAAACTTCGAGCAAGTGCAGCGGCAGCCGTGATGAAGGGTTGGCCAGATCGTTTGCCAGCAGAGAGAAAGAGATAGATAGATAGAGAGAGAGAGAGAGAGACTCTTTGAGATTCGGAAGCTGGTCGAAGCGAGCGTGGCCAATGCGAATGTGCGATGATCGCTTCCTGTCGATAAGATACACCTAATAATAATTTTTTTTTCTTTCTCTTCTCTTCTTCTTCTTCTTCTTTTTTTTGTTAGCCTGAACGATGCGAACCCTCGGCGCAGCAGAAAAGCGCCTGCAGCTTGCAATCACGACCAACGGCGCAAATTAACCAAAAATGTAAATAACAACGGCCATACGAGAATGAGGAGCATGGAGAACGACCCGGAGATACTCTGCTGTCTGCAGATATGATATGATGATGTGTGGTATCTGGCAGATGAGCTAAATAGATATATGTAGCTCAAAGATGCATAGATTATATAGAGAGGTGAGATGAAGACAACGATGCTAGCTAGATAGAAGATATTTACAACTAGACTGATAGATACATCTAAGATTATACTGATAGATATACCTATGTAGTGCTCTACATAGATAGAATATGTTCTATGTAGAAGATACTTGGACTTTTAAGTTATCATCGAGTTTTCAGCCTATTATCATGTTATCATCATGTTAATGATCATCTTTCTAGCCCTTTATTCTATCTACATATAATATTATCCTTATATATGACTCAATTCAATTGATACAGTCAGAGCATAGAAAACTTGGATTCCATTTAGAATTTATCGCATCTTATGCTCTTAGACCATGGAGCCTAGCCCTGTAGTCAGCATATATATAAAACTGATCAAATTCTATTCCACAATATATTTCACACTATTTAAAGTACATTTCGATCTGAAGAATGTAATTTTCTCAGCCTTCTCCTGTTATTGTTGGTAGCTAGATTTGAATGCGGGCTGCTTTGGTAGCGTTGCCAGACAGACAGGTTAGCGTAGCTGAAGCTGTATCGCCCAACTGTAGGAATCGCTAGATATACAACTCAATCAATGGCCTAGCTTTGCGAAATTTGAATAAAGTCAACTAGAACTGTGCCATATCTAGTCAATGATGGCTTTGCTAGTGGAAAAACCTATTTAGTATAATACATTATTTTAAATTCATTCAAGTAGTTGACTATTAATGCATTTGCTGTTCAGCTTAAAGCTTAGCTTTGAAACAACTTATTCTAGTTAAATGAAATTAAATTTATTATAGTTAAGTCATAACAAACTGCATGAGCTAGTCCTGGTGCTTGCGCAGGAGCAGCATCATTGGCGTTGCCAGCAGCGCTGTTAACAGCAGTCGCAATGGCTGCTTTAAGTGTAACAGCAGAAGTCGCATCGCAGCCAGCCTCAGTTAGAGCCAGCGCCACAGCCAGATACAGAGCGAGCTCAACCAGTTTGCGGTTGCAAGCCTAACAATGGGTCGCGGCAAGTGAAAGATTGCTGCTGCGGGGAGTGGCTCAGTTGGTTTGCATGCTACCAGCAAATAAAACACACAAATACACGCACAAAATGGTAAACAACAGCAACAGTAACAACAGCAACAACAGCAACAACAACAGCAACAAGAAGAGAAACAGCTTTGGCGGCCATTGCGCTGGCTTCGACGTAGACGGCGGCTGCGCAATGGCGACGCGACGACTGAAGCTTGGGTTTGCCAAGTCGCCGTCGTCATCATCGTCGCTGCTTCCGTGCCATGTGGCAATCAGTCACGTTGAAGGCGTTGTCCATTGTTTGGCCCAGTACGCGGGGTCGTTTTCGCCTTCTACTCTCCAATCGCAAAACACTGTTCGCTGTTGCGTTTCAACATTTTTTTTGTTATTTGTTGTTGTTTGCCTCTGGCTCTCCCTCTCTCTCTCTCTCTCTCGTTGATCTAGCCCCTTCTCAACGATTGTTGCCATTTTGACTACGACGTGGGCCGTAGCATCGCCACTTGATATCCAAATGCTTCAGCTCAAGCCACACATGTAAATAGAAAATACAGCGAAAAGAGCTGCTTATAGTATAATAAGCCCAATTAGAGCCCGGCTAATGGCAGGTTTATTTCGTTTCGTTTCGTTTCGTTCGTTTCGTTTGAATTCTCCATTTTCCTTCTGGTCTAACGGGTGCGCCAACTGTTCTAACTGCCGTCCAATTTCCATTTCAAATTTGTACGCCGCACACTCCACAATTTGCCTCCTCGCAACTGAATACTAATGTCAACGCATTTCGGGTGCAACCTGGGCGAGAGGTTGCTATATCAAGAACTTACCTATGTGTAGAGCTTAGTCATAGAATAATCATATAATCTTGAAATGTAATCAAATATTTGCAGGCTAAAAGCTATTGTGAAGGAATATATTTTAGGAGATCTTCGGAGGATTTCAACTGCATTCATGGATATACATGGATGTATATGATTATTTTTGCTATATATTTAAATTAACTAACTATTTTACCATATTCATATTATGATCAACAGGCAATAGAGAAGAGGGCCAGAGCAAGAGGCGCTCTCTGATGGCAGTTGAGGTCTAGGATAGGCAGAAAGTCTCTTCAAGAGGCAGCAAATGGACTCTTACTATTGTGGAGGGAATGTGTATGAATGGATAGCATAAAAGCAGAACTAAGACTAAGCAACAGCAGCCTAACAGATAGCTTTGCTGGACCACCTTGTGCTTGGATCTGGTAGAGCAGTGAATATTGGCAGTGATAGCAGATAGGGAAACTTGCCTCAGAGAAATATTGGTGCAGTCTGCAAGGCTGCTGCGACAGGCGATCATAGCCGTATGGAAGGCATAGTTCAACATAGTTCAACATAGTTCAATGAGATATTCTCGACATATACAGCGAAAATGAATACCAACCGAGAGACTTTAGATAGTGATACAACTCCTCTCTCATTACTTTCTTGGTTCCGCATCCTGCAGCATTTCTTTTACAGCGGAAGCTGAATAGAAGAAAGTACTGACTGGCCTGGCAGAAACTATAAAGAAAAAACTTCAAGCTGTGCTCAGCTTCATCCACTGCATTTACGCAGTAGCTGCTAAACGTCACACCATCAAAAGTCTCTACATTCTCTATTCGGCTCTGGCAGTAGATAGAGTCAATCAGCGAAGCCAAAGATACCTGGAGATCGTTTAGTTAAGTGTGTAGCCTGGACGAAGGAATATGCTTTGTGCATATAGAGGGGAATCTCACCTTGAAGGCTAGTGCGCCTATTTCAAAGGTGAAAGGCAGGGCCAGGAGATGTTTAGTCAGCAAGCAGCACACTAACATGGCTTATGGAATATCGATCAGTGCGGCGAACTGTCATTATATTTATAATAATACATAATATATTTAATAACAAATATTCTTCAATATCAAATGAGTTAAATCATTATTTCCAAAGCCAATTCTAGAAATGATATGCAAATTTATTAAGCAGCAGAATCCATCCACAGCTCGTTGTCGAAAATGTTGTAAAATATAAGTATCTGAAATATGATAAAAGATATATATATATATATATATATATGTATATATATATATATATATATATATATATATATATATGTATTAGTTCCTCTAAGTCAGGAATCTATCTATGTTAGACTTCAATTTAAATTATATTTAATTAACTCTTATATGCCTTAAAGTATGTATCTCACTCCAGTCAACTGGAATATACAATAGCAGAAATGATGTCGAAGTCGATGTCGAAGTCGGATGTTGTCCGGCGTGCAGGACTCGCGGCGACACTCAGTCATTTGCTCGGCCAGCCAATGGCGCGCAGTGTGAATTAAAGGTGTGGAAAATGTGGACTTAACATGCAAACCAACAATTTACGCAGTCGAGGCCAGGGCAGCCCCAGCCCCAGCCCCAGCCCCCCCCAGCCCCAGCCCCAGCCCCAGCCCTAGCCCCAGCCCCAAAGGGTTCAACTGGGCAAGTGACTGTCTATAACTCTATTGTCATGGAGAGATATTTGATTTGAACGTCTTTAGACTCGGCCAACTATGAATTATGCGAAATTTGATAAAGCTCCCATTTAGCTGGCATTACACCTGCCTGCGTGGTCGGACTTGCTCTGCTATGCAGAGCCAAAGGAAGATATTGTTGCATGCGGCTGGCAAATTGTTTGACGATTCAAACAGAGAAGTAACATTTCCACGAAAATTACAGTTCGCTGGTGCTGGAAAAGCCCACGATGGTTGGTAATAGCAACACCAACAACAATAACTGCAGCAGCAGCAGCAGCGGCAAAATGGCGCGCGTGTTTTCCACGAAAGTAATTAAAGCCAGAGAGAGTAAAACCTGGCCTGGTTTGCGCGCTGCAGCCTCGAGTTGGAGCTAAAGGTGGAGCTGGACTTGTTACGACTCCTTTTTTTTTTAGTTTCTGTTTTTTATTTTTGTTTTTGTTTTTGTTTTTGTTGCTCTCTGGTTTTGCTACCGGTTTTCATTTTTATGTTTTGCTGCTTTGGCTTTCGGGCCACTTTACATGGCCAGCACTCGGCAGCTAACCCATCCCTCCGTCGAGGCAAATTTGTTGGCCATTTTAATGGCCGTCATCGTCGTTTGGGGTGTTCAGCCAACTGCAATTATGGTGCGCTGTATATATATTTTTTCTTCAGCTCTTTCTTTTTCTGTTCTCGTTTCTCGTTTCTCGTTTCGTTTTTTTTTTTCTTTCTTTCTTTTAGCGCAATAATTTGCCGCTCTGTACATTAAATGGATTTAATGAATGCGGTCCTATTAACTTTTTTGCTCTGCTCGCTGCTGGTCGTCAGAGCTGCCCCACCTCCCCTCTCCCCACCCCTCTCTGTGGGTCGCTCTTTGCAACTGCAACTTGTTGCCGCTGTTATTGCTGGCAACTAATAATAATTGGCTAAGTCGCCGTCGACACTGGCATCTGAATTTCAAATTCAACTTCGACTTAATTTTTATTACCGCATATTTGATGTTTCACGAAATGTGAGCGCGTTCGCTCTATACCCTGTAGTAAGTGAATGAAAGTGGGTGGGATACGAGTAAAGAATTGGGCAAGCTCTCTCTCTCTCTCTCTCTCTCTCTCTCGCTCTCGCTCTCTCTCTCTCTCTCTCTCTCAGTTGTGAGCCTGGAACTAAAGTCTATTTTTGTATTAAATATGATATATGATATATGATCTATGATGTATGATCTATGACATATAATATATATGATATATGACATAAGAGTACATATCGTATATATCATATAAGTATAGTCATATGAGCTTTAAGCACAGACTACGCCAAAGCCAGCTAAAACTTTCTCTATATCTGTTTCAAGCCAGTTCTTAGCCACTTACAGGATATATCCTAGTCGTATACCGCGTGAGCTTGGTTTTTTGTTAAGAATATGGTCAATTTGGACTCTTGGCTGGTCTGCCCCTGCAGCGGTTGCTGTAATTGCTCTTCAAAATGGCGGCAATGCGCCATTGCCAATGCTAAAGTCTGCGCTGCGAGCTACGAAAAGGTAAACAAGATTCACAGCTCAATTTGGCAGATCGCGATAAGAGAGACGTTGATGGCGCTGTCTCTCCTCTTTATTTAAATTTTATAAAGTGACGGATCGCATTCAGAAATTGCGAATTCCTTAACTGAAAATGTAGTCGAGTGCACGAGAGGGTCACGGGTCAGCAAAGGCTTTGGTTACCTTGACCAACACCAAAACAGATTCTCAATGTTAAATATATACGGAATCTTATCTAAATACATACCATAATCAAAGTGTGGACCATCCTTAGGCGTATCAGCTCAGCAGTAGCAAGTATAAGTTGAATTTCATAATCGAATGTAAAGTAAAGTCAAACAAGTTATTCAATAACTCGACTCGTAAGCGGGAGTTCCTTGCTACTGCCGAGCTGGAACTCCCGCATACGAGACGAGTTATTGAATAACATGCTTTACTTTACTTTACTATTGAGCTATAAAGAACATACAGAATGCTAGACAGAGTGACCAGACTGTATGAACTACCAATAAAATACTTAAACTGGTATTGAGAAATGTTGCTTTTATGTAATGTTAAAGTTCATAAATTTAATGTAATGTATTATAATATAATATAATATAATATAATATAATATAATATAATATAATATAATATAATATAATATAATATAATATAATATAATATAATATAATATAATATAATATAATATAATATAATATAATATAATATAAGATAAGATAAGATAAGATAAGATAAGATAAGATAAGATAAGATAAGATAAGATAAGATAAGATAAGATAAGATAAGATAAGATAAGATAAGATAAGATAAGATAAGATAAGATAAGATAAGATAAGATAAGATAATATAATATAATATAATATAATATTATATAATATAATATAATATAATATAATATAATATAATATAATATAATATAATATAATATAATATAATATAATATAATATAATATAATATAATATAATATAATATAATATAATATAATATAATATAATATAATATAATATAATATAATATAATATAATATAATATAATATAATATAATATAATATAATATAATATAATATAATATAATATAATATAATATAATATAATATAATATAATATAATATAATATAATATAATATAATATAATATAATATAATATAATATAATATAATATAATATAAATATAATATAATATAATATAATATAATATAATATAATATAATATAATATAATATAATATAATATAATATAATATAATATAATATAATATAATATAATATAATATAATATAATATAATATAATATAATATAATATAATATAATATAATATAATATAATATAATATAATATAATATAATATAATATAATATAATATAATATAATATAATATTATATAATATAATATAATATAATATAATATAATATAATATAATATAATATAATATAATATAATATAATATAATATAATATTATATAATATAATATAATATAATATAATATAATATAATATAATATAATATAATATAATATAATATAATATAATATAATATAATATAATATAATATAATATAATATAATATAATATAATATAATATAATATAATATAATATAATATAATATAATATAATATAATATAATATAATATAATATAATATTATATAATATAATATAATATAATATAATATAATATAATATAATATAAGATAATATAATATAAGATAAATACAGCCCACATTTATAACACTTCAATTTCCCACATTTACTTCCACATTAAAAAAAAAGCTGAAAATAATTAGAAATCAAGCCAGTTCAGCTTTGGTTTTATATTGAGAACTTGTTAAGCGTTGGCTAGAAAACATCTAGCTTCGCCTTGCTTTGCTCTGAATTGTATTTCAGACCTGTGCCCCTTAATTTCATTTTAATTTCGATATCGGAATAGTCTTTTCTACACTTTCGATAATATTAACAGATTTATATCAAATCAGAATTACAATTATGTATTAATTAATTTGTATATAAAAATTATTATGGAATGTTATATTTGAGTTATAAGTCCTGAAAGCGTTAAGAACTTCTGATTGGTGAACAGCATTTGGAATCAGTTGCCACTTCTACTTCAGAGAAATTATAGAACGGTAGCAGATGATAGAGAACAGCTATGACACCTATCGCATCGAGCACGTGACTTAGCTAATATTGAGATAAGCTCGACTGAGCCTCGAGTAAGCCTCGACTAAAAGCCTCAACTGAAAGCTTTGCATGCAAACAAGTCTAGATTTATATACATATTTCTTCTCATTCAATAACCAAGCACAAATCGCTAACTAGAAAAGCATTTACAAAGCAAACTAAAAAAAAAAAATATATATCTAATATTGAATACCTTCCTCTTCCTAGTAGCACAAATAAGAGGAAGGATATGGTTACATAAATTATGATTCGAAGAGATGCATAACTAATTCACACGGCGAAACTCTCGGGAGTGTAAACAGAAATAGTTCTACAACAAATAAAGTCTCTCTATCTAAAGATACTTCGCTTCATCACGCAGACTACAGAGCCACAGATAATTCTCACGCAGCATTCAGATCTGCTGCAGTTGGGCTGTGTTCACAGTTGGAAGTGCCTGACGAGAAGATGCTCTGAAAGCAGCAAAGGGGAGCTCAGCCATAAGAGAAGAGTCAAGAGTTGAGTTTTAGATAAGTCTGCAGTCTACAGAGAGGAAATACAGCAACTGCACCAGAGATGAGCAACGATCTACTCTTCTGAATTTAGTCAGCCTCAAGGCAGCCTAACAACTCTCAATAGCCAGCCAAAGTGTTCTAGACAGACAAAGGAAATACATAAACTAATGCCCAAAATACGTACAAAGGAACGGGCGAGGATGGCGGAAAGTGGGAAATGCTGCGAGAGGAACTGCATTAAGTGCTAAAGGTGCGATAGACTCAAACACCCGGAACATATTATTTATGCACATAAATATCCAGCCATATATACATGTATATATATGTATATCTATCTATGTATAGGTAAAAAACATATGCTGCTGCTGTTGAAGAAAAGCTGACACCGGAACGAGCCCGATCACAATTATATTCAAGTATATGCAAGGAAAAGGTGGGCGTTGCCCTGCGACTCCCCTAGCCACACGGCTCGAATGGAAATCGTAATAAGCACAATAATAATCATATAAAAAAAAAACAATGCAACGGAAAAAAAAGAGAGCATTCAAGAAAATAGAAATTGAAATCAACCCTGAGGTTTCTTTTTTTTTATTTTTATTTATTTCAGCTGAGAGAGTCTGAGGTTGGCCCTGCCAGACCCAGCTCCGCATTATGCTCTGTCTCCTGCACCTGGGCTGTGCCAAGAAAATCCAATTTGGTTTACTTAAGTGTATGCTATGGGAGATGCGTATATATAGATATATGTAGATAAATATTTACTAAGTGTGAAGCTATTTTCGCCTAGTCTATAATTAAAAATAATAATAATAATAATAATAAATAATTTATTTATTTCTTTGTTGGAGAGTTCGCCATGAATTATAATATTCCAAATAGTCCTCAATTGCTGCTGGCAAATTGAACTTCACTGACTCAAAGGGGGCGTGGCGCAAGAATTGAAATAAATATATATGAAGTCTATAATCAATGATAGTAGCTGGCGCTCTATAGCGGAATAGAGCAAGAAGAAGATAAAAAAAAACGAAAAATAAATAAAAAATAAATTGAAATATGTGAAAACTTTAGCTTCAACATTTACTCACATATGAATATACATAATATATACATATATATATATATATATATATATATATATATACATATATATATATATATATATATATATATAGCTCTATTTTCATGAGCACAACTGTAGAGTTATATATACATCTGCCATATATATATATATATATATACATATATATATATATATATATATATATATATATATATATATATATATATATATATATATATATATCATATATATATATATATATATATATATATATATATATATATATATATATATATATATATATATATATATATATTCAAGTATATTTCTATTAAAATATATATATACATAACATACTTTTTTAAATATTCTTTTATTTCCTTTTTGTTTTGCGGCCATTGAAGCCGCTCTTTGCATATTGTTTGTTAATTAGCGGCACTTAATTGACTTTTATTGCGCTTAATTATCGGAGGCGGTCATTGGCAGCGCGGTTGGCTAGGCGGGCGGGCGGGCTCCACCTTTGGCCCGCCAGACCAACCAAACGCCCGCCCGCCCGCATGGCTATCAAGCAACAAGCGCATGCGGCCCATAAATTTCCATGCCTCTACACACACGCACGTACAATATATATATATTGGACTCTCGTAACTATAATTGCGGCTTCTTATTGGCGTAGCAGCCGCTTTTAATTTGCCAAATTAGCAACGAGCCTGAGAGCCCCGCCAAAGAGGCAAAGGCAAAGGCAAAGCCAAAAGGCAAAAGGTGTCTGCCCACGCAACTGTTCCATGTTCCATGCTCCAGGTGTGCCATAATTATAGCGGCCATGCCCCCCAACTACAAAGTACGATTCGTATTCGTATTCGTATTTAATATTCATACTTATTAGGCGCTGCGTTAATGCTACGCGCCGGGGCGGGCCGAGGCGTGGCTGAGCAGGTGAAATGCATATGAATACTATATATATATTCATATATAGATCGGAGCACATTGCATGAAATTTCCACGAACTCGAGCTGTTGTGGCTGCTCTTGTTGCCTCAATTAATGAAAATATTCAAATTTTATTGCCAAATTAAAATAATTGGCCTTAACGCGACTTTCATTCAATTGCCGAAACAAAAGACTTAAGCGACGAACGTGAAAGTGAGTGGGAAACAGTTGCTAGATCTAATGATATAATAACAATAATAATTAGAATCAAAATGACAATAATAATAATAATAATAATAATAATAATAATAATAATAATAATAATAATAATAATAATAATAATAATAATAATAATAATAATAATAATAATAATAATAATAATAATAACAATAATAATAATAATAATAATAATAATAATAATAATAATAGTTATAATAATAATATTAATAATAATAATATTAATATCAATATTAATATATTCAAATATCGAATAATAGATATCTCTTAAAAATCGGTTCTTTTTCCGATATTCTTTGGTTTCTCTGTTGAATAAAAATATTTTAAAACTGCATATATAAAATTGTCTTAAATTTATTACATATCAAATATTATATAAGTCAAAAATTATATTTATCAAATATTAAATATTAAGTTCTTCATTCTGATCCTTTGGCAAGGGTATTTTATGATTCACAAATATAAAACAGAAAAAAACTAAGATAAGCTTGAAGCTTTAATTCTTCTCTCTATAAAATCCACTTTGTGGGGTCGAAGATGACCCTAAAACAGCCTGTTACATGTGCCTAGCTGAATGTTTACCCTATTTCAACAGTTGTAAAACGAATAAGAAGAAGAAGAAGAAAAAAACAACTAAGCGGTGAGAGAACGTTTTGCGGTTTTGCGGGCAAACGAATTAAATTGTTAAGAATCGGCAAACAACAGTTGGCCCGGCTATGATCCTGCGGTTTGCCTATACAAATGGATTTTTAAATGCCTCGCAACCGCAATCGATGTTCCGCACGATGAAGCGATATTATAGTGGAGGGACGATCAAAAAAAATATATATGTAATATATTATAATATTAAATAGCAGAAAGTATTTCACTTTGTGTATAGGTGATGTTGATCTTAGATAACTTGAGCCTGGTTAAGTGTATCTATAGTCTAGAGACAGTTCAGTTGAGTTGCTCAAAATGTAAGTAAAAGTTGTTAAATTATATTTTTATTTTTAATTTTGTTGTCCTTGAAGTTCAATGCGATCATCGATCATCGACTTCGATACGATATGTACTTCAACTGATTGCCCTCTCTCGCTCTCGCTCTCACTCTCACTCTCTTGCTCTTTGCGGGTTAAAATTATATGTCAGCATGTATATAAATGTATATTCATATGCTGCATAAAGTAAGCTCCGCTCACGCATAACGGCGCTTTTAATTTGGGCAACTGAAGCATTGATTCAAATCAAATCAAACGATCAGTTGCGAGCGCTCTCCACTCGACTGGCAGTTTCTCTGCGTTTCGCTTTACTTTTTTTGGAAGCTGCGCTGCGCTGCGTCGCGTTTCAATGTATCATAAAGCTCACGATCGACAGACTAATTATGCTTAATTATTGATTATTGCGGGTTTTCACTAAGCCGCCAAATTGCGCGTACGTGCGTCTGTCCGTATAATGACCTTCACAGATATGCTGGGCAGTGTTGTTGCAGCCGCTAATCACATTAGCGAGCGCAAACTGTATCAAAAATTAAGAAATAATTTCGATCGGATTCTTGACGAGCTGGCACACACGCACACCCAAGGAATGCCGTATAGAAGCAGAACGGTTTTCCCTAATATACCTAAAAAACTAACAAGTTATTTATTATCTAGAGTTTTGCAGATTTATATGCCTTTTCAATTTATATTTGAAACTTTGATATAGCTGAAATATAAACACATATTTCAAATTTGAACTGCGCGCTTGTTAGCGCCCTCCATTGCCTACAGCGCAAACTAACAGCAATGCAAATAACAGAAAGCTGAGTGCTATGCGTCAGAGCAGTGCCAATGCCATTCAGACAGCGCTGTGTGGTTGACAGCTGTTCACTCAAACGCTCTCCCTCTCTCTCGCTCTCGCTCTTTGCTTCAACGAGGTGGACGGAATCAGCAGCAGCCGAGCTCCAACTTTAGTTTATTTTGACCGGCTGTCGAGATTAATGTAAATAATATCGTAATGATTTAACTCAATATATACTAATAACTTTCAAATAACTTTTGCAGTTAAGGCGAACAGCAGCGCGCAGCACAGACTTCAAGTAAGTGTAAACAGCAAGCAGCGGCCACGTTGAGGTTATGTCGAATGCTGTTGTGGCCAAAAATAATCGAAAGCCATAAATATATACATATATATATATATATATATATATATATATATATATATATATAAGTAGATATATATATATATATATATATATCATATATCATATATTTTATACATTTTGCAGCCAGAGCAGTCAATATGCCACCTAAGAAGCACGATGAACCCGAACGCAAGCCGCTGATCGGACGCATCGGGACCAACCTGCGCATCGGCATCGTCGGCGTGCCCAACGTAGGAAAGTCGACGTTCTTCAATGTGCTGACCCAGAGCGCCGCGCCGGCCGAGAATTTCCCCTTCTGCACCATTAAGCCCAATGAGAATAAGTATCCCAATTACCAAGAGCTGCCGCTGGCCACTGCGCTCGCAATTTGCCTTCGCCTCCAAATAATTGTAATCAAAGCGAGATTTTTTGCGAGTTGCTGCCAGATCGCTCTGCCGCAGCTTCCATCGGGCGCGTGGGCGTGTCCACATCTCGGCAATTTGCCAGCTCCGGTCCAGCCAGCAGCCGGCAGCTGCTTCGTATGCAAATTACGCGCAGCCCATTTAATTTGAGCGACTTCATTTTGGGGGCTCGCGGCCTTCGGTGATTTTGTATTAAAATTATAGAAAATTGCAATGATTGGCGATACGGCCGGGCCAGTGCCCGCCCCACGACTCTCCAATTACAAGACAAGCCAACTAACATGCGCTCTCCCTCTCTCTCTCTCTCTCTCTCTCTCTGTCTCTCTCTTTCTCGATTGCCTTACCCATACGTCGCGTGCCCGTGCCCGATGATCGATTCGACTACCTCGTGGACTTCCACAAGCCAGCCAGGTGAGTGTGTCGCATATGGAGTGTCAAATAGGAGGCTCAAATGTATATCTCTTCCGCATGTCCGCAGCGTTGTGCCCGCTTATCTGAATGTGGTGGACATTGCTGGGCTGGTCAAGGGCGCCGCCGAGGGGCAGGGCCTGGGTAATGACTTTCTTTCGCACATCAGTGCCTGCGATGCCATCTTTCACTTGTGCCGCGCCTTCGAGGATCCGGATGTGACACATGTGGAGGGCGAGGTGGATCCCGTGCGCGATCTGAGCATCATTGCCGAGGAGCTGCGCCTGAAGGACGAGGAGAAGCTGCTGCAGAACCTGGACAAACTGGAGAAGGTTGTGGCCCGCGGCGGCGACAAGAAGCTGAAGCCCGAATATGACTCCATGCTGAAGATCAAGGACATCCTGATCGACCAGAAGCGCCAGCTGCGCTTCGAGGACTGGAATGCCCACGATGTAGGCTAACAGCTCTCTCTCTCTCTCTCTCTCTCTCTCTCTCTATCCCTTTCTAATCTCCTGCTCATCCTCCCTGCGTCTCTTCCAGATCGAAGCGTTGAACAAGTATTTGTTCTTGACCTCCAAGCCAGTCATCTACCTGGTCAACCTGTCCGACAAGGACTTCATTCGCAAGAAGAACAAGTGGCTGCCCAAGATCAAGGACTGGATTGACAAGAACGATCCGGGCGCGCTGCTCATTCCCTTTTCGGGCGCCTTCGAGCAGCAGCTGAGTGAGAAGGACGAGCTCGAGCGCAAGGGCTACGAGGAGGAGACCAAGTGCAAGAGCCAGCTGGACAAGATCATCATCACTGGCTACAAGGCCCTCCAGCTGGAATACTTCTTCACGGCCGGCCCCGACGAGGTCAAGGCCTGGACCATACAGAAGGGCACCAAGGCGCCACAGGCCGCCGGGCGGATTCACACCGACTTCGAGAAGGGTTTCATTATGGCCGAGGTGATGCACTTCGAGGACTTCAAGGCCGAGGGCAGTGAGGTGGCCGCCAAGGCCGCTGGCAAATACCGCCAGCAGGGACGCAACTACACGGTCGAGGATGGCGATATCATTTTCTTCAAATTCAATGCCGGAGCTGGTCTGAAGGATGCCAAGAAGAAATGATCCCGCTGCGCCGCCTACATCATCATGCTGACCATCTTGTACATGAATTTAATCCTATATTCACAACTCTTTTGCTTTGCCTGATGCCAAATGCTACACTCACACACAGACATCTCCCAAGTAAAAATGCATTTGATTTTTTTTTTAACGTCTCGGACTTGTTATTTGTAATAATGAATGGTTGAATATGTAGCGAGATCTATTTATTACTACAAGTATATAGTTTTAATATCATTCAACATAGATATTCAATTTTGGCCAGACGGTTATATTGACTAAATGTGGAAGAAATTGAAATTGAATTTATCGAGCAGTGCCAATTGAGTAAAATATTGATGACAGTGTGAGCAACAGCTGACTATCGTCACTATGTTGTTTGGCTGCTGCTATGGCATAGCCAAGATAGACGAGCTAAAACAGCTGTTAATTGTACAAATGGGTGTGTTTCATTACAATTATCGTTAATCTAAATCATAAAGGCTAATGCTGCTAATACAAAAAATATATCAATATCAAAATTAAACTGCATTTTTAGCCTGACTCGTGACTTGTCCCATATGACTATTGAAATGCTATGCGCATATCTAACACTTATCGATGAGTTACTCATTTTGGCACTGTTAGCACGCAATTCAAATGTGCTATCGTTTGGGCGCCACATTTTAAATCAATCTTAAAAGAGATTACATCAAAAGAAACAGATAACTCTATTTTATTACACTTATTTATAAAAAATTAAATATTTAGTTATGCAGTGCTTTTGCAACATTACTGCCTTTAATTTACCACATTCTCTAAAACTAACTTAACAGTGGAATGTTGTTTAACAGTCGTCGTACATTGCTCATTGAGTAAATATGCCGACATTTAACAGCTCTTGGTAATTGTTCTCACAAAGTGAATGCAAACCTGAAACAAGCGTCAAGAGACCGCATTCTCCCTAATTTTAAGCCACTGCCTAAAATTCAAATAATGTTGGCTCTGCTGATTTGTATATTTCATTGCTTAATGGTCCGTCACAAATGTTATGGGGAGTATTTGCCTAATGGCCAACGTTTAAAAAGTCATTTTTATTTGATTTAACGACGTCGCCTAAAAGTATGCAACAATTTTCTCTCTATTTGATAATTGATAATTTAATAATACAAAATGGCCCCCAGACATCCGGAAGACATTATTTAAATGCATATTAAATTATTTTTTAAGTTTACTAAAAACTGTGAATTTATTTATATTTTATTGGGTTAAAAATGGAATAAGAAAAATAATGAGAATGAAAACCTCGAAAACTATAGAGGATATATTTTATATTTAGATTTTTCACGAATTTGGTAAGCCAATTGGAATGGTCAGCAATGCCAGTATCGTATTACTTTCGAATAAAGAGGATTCGACTTGGACTAAATGTCACTTTTGGTCAATTTGTGTGAACCTTAAGTATATCCCATCCAATGAATCCGTATACTTAATGGTATTATATAGTCCGGCACTCCCACCTGATTTATTTACTATATATCTATATATAAAAATAATGTATATAGCTGTCGTTTGCCTTGTGGTCCGTTTGGAAGAATCTTCCAATATCCTGACTCAGCAATCGCATCGGGATCACACAGGACAATATGCTGCCGCGGCATATCAGGGGTCATTTATCACAGCCACAGCCTAACGGAATTGCTGACCTGAAAGAATGACAATTCGTGTTGCTAATTCAATGAGAGAGCTCTGGCTGCTGCTGGCAGGGATTGCTTCTGCCGCTGCCCTGTCACGGATCGCTAATTAGCTGTTGAAATGTTTTTTAGCAGCTGGCGAAACAATTACTTACTTTATCTGGAGAGAAACGGCACGTTTTCGCAGTTGCCATTGGCATAATTCCAGCGGTCCAGTGTCGGTCCGGAGGTCCAGTGGCCGGCGCAATTGCAGATTCAAAGCGCTTCGCCGGGTGTGGCATTAAGCTAAATGGCTGCAGGAGGACGGCGGAGGGACGACGCGACGGCTATTTGACACTGACACTGCCAACTCCAACTCGACATCGACATGGACGACGACGGCGGCGTAATCTACTGATTCTTATTATTGTCACGTTTATGCCTAGATTGGGATTTGATATTTCGTAGCCGAGGATGCCCTCGCTTGCATTGTCGTTGGCCAGACGCTCGGTTAGTTTTTTTTTCCTCTACTTTTTATTTGAACTGCAATTAACTGGGGACTGGGACTGGGACTGGGCTGCAGGTGAGGAGAATTCGCTGAGATACCGAGAAGTATCCGTAAATGAATAATGAATGCAATTCAGCAAAATTCAATTTCAATGCGTCACTTAATCGGGCGTCGCTCATTAATTTATGACAGTCATTTTTAACGCTTTGCTGGCTGCCAGCAATGACGACGATGTAGACGTTGACCACGCTCTGCCCACCGCCCACTGCCCACCGCCCACCGCCCACCGCCCACCACTCGCCGCTCACCGCTCAGTGCCTGCCAGTGACAGCTGATGTGACCCTAAGTCCCGCCCCCGACGTCCCGCACGTTACGCCCACTTGGCATGCCATACGTCAAATATTCA
Organism: Drosophila paranaensis; assembly: GCA_035047545.1. Taxonomy (NCBI): domain Eukaryota; kingdom Metazoa; phylum Arthropoda; class Insecta; order Diptera; family Drosophilidae; genus Drosophila; species Drosophila paranaensis. The sequence goes on along the minus strand of JAWNPL010000207.1, from coordinate 1,828,130 downwards.
ACGCAATTTTTCAATTGAATTGAATGAATTTTTGAATCGAGTGTATGAATGCCGCCTGACAAACGGCAGGGCAATCAAACACAAAGCTCCTGCTCCTGCTTCTGCTCCTGCTTCTGCTGTCCCCTGCATATTCGTTCTTTGCCACGCCCCCAATTGCCGCCCTCTCAGAGCTGCGAATGACCAACTTTTAATGCAGTTCGCCACAGCCAAGAGATATGCCAGGCATATAGCATGCGTATATCCAGCTGTCGGATGCATCAAAAGAAATAAATACGTTGCTCAGCGAGAGAGGTTCAGTTCGAGAGAGTTGAGGGAGAGAGGGAGAAGGGAATTTACTTTTTGACGATTGTCTAAACATTATTTGTTGACTTTTAAGAATCATCTTACGGCTACAAAATCTCAATTTGAAGTCGAGTTTATGCTAACCTCAACCTATTCCAAATGGGAGTTAAGGGTATATTAGTTTCGTAAGCGTATAAGTAAATGACAGAAAGAGGCGTGGCAGATCATCATAAGGTGTATATATACCTGATCAGAGCAATGAGTTGAGTCAATCAGGGCATGCCCAGCTGCTCATTTGGCCATCTGCCCATACAGCCGTTCGTCACTGCGTCCGGCTGTCCATCTCCTTGAAGGCCACGTTCTTGTAAGCCACGAAAGCTACTCACTTGAAATTTTTACTAAATATATACCTGCATACCATATATCTTACTAGATAATCTTTTTTGTCAATAACTCATTCAATTTCCCTATTCAAATATTAGTAGTAACAGCTCTTAGCACACTTTAGAGTATCTTCCAGTCGGTCACTCCCGACGAGAATCACTCTTATGTGCCTTTTGTTCCTGCTGTCATGCCAAAAATATGTTTCGTATTTCTAGCTATGATTGCTAATATGTAAATAAATCAATCTAGACTCTGCTCAGTGCTCAGAGTTCATGAAAGCAGAATCAAGCTACGAACTTTATGAAGCCTGAATATATTTGAATAATTCGCAAGCGATTGAATGAAAGAGTGTTTAAATGACTGTGAAATATAAGAATAGATAACTATAATCGATTGTCCAAGATGTTCACATCTATATCCATGTGCAGATAAAGATCTCCTGAGCTTTGGCTGTCACGCTTTGTGCCTTCACTCAAGGATCGCGAAGCACACACAAACATATATACTTATATACATATATAGATATATACATAGATATATATGAATGTGTGTGGGCAGACAGCGCTCACGAATGCAATCTAATTTAAAGTTTTCTAGCCGCGCGAATAAAACAAATGCAGTGGAAGCGGCCGGCGCTCGTGCGGCAAAAGGAATGCTGGGGATAGGATAGGATAGGATAGGATAGGAAGCGAATTCCATGCTGCAATTTGTTATCTCAAAAATGCAAAATTATGAGTTTATATAAAAGTTTCGCCACGCTGCTTTGGTGGCCAGGAAGTGCCGCCACGGATGCTGGATAATAATTGTGCCTTTCCGCCAAATGTGAACGCAGCAGAAGGAGCGCAACAACTACAAAAAAAAAGAAGTGGAGAAGAAGTCCTCGTAAACATAAACAGTGTAGCTCACACCGTGAGCCGCACTCAAACATAATTTAAGTTAGCGGGGGACAATCTATTACTTTCACAATATAACTTGGCAAATTGCTATAAAAATACTTAAGCTCAAAGGGGACTACAATATTAAAACTACCCACAATACGCTCGAGCGTTGCCTCGACTAGAGGATGCCCTGTCAACTGCAAGCTGCCTTGCACCCTCTGTTTCTCTCTCTCTCTCTCTGTCTGTCTCTGTATCTCTGTCACTTTCTCTCTTTCCCTCTCTGTCTCCGTCATTTCTCTATTACTCTTCGGTTCTCTCTCCCATTCTAGTTCTGGTTTTGGTTCTATTTCTGTTTCTAGTTCCAGTACTATTTCTAACTTTAAGTCCACTACGAGTCCCAATTCCAGTTATCGTTTACAAATACTAGTTCTAGTTCTAGTTCTAGTTCTAGTTCTAGTTCTAGTTCTAATTCCAATTCCAATTTCAATTCCAATTCTAGTTCTAGTTCTAGTTCTAGTTCTAGTTCTAATTCTAGTCCTAGTTCTAATTCTAGTTCTAGTTCTAGTTCTAGTTCTAGTTCTAGTTCTAGTTCTAGTTCTAGTTCCGCTTCTAGTTCCAGTACTAGCTCTAACTTTAAGTCCTAACTTCGAGTCCCAATTCCAATTCTCATTTTAGTTCTCGTTCTAGTTCTGGTTCTAAATGTAGTTTTAGCTCTGGATCCACTTCTATTTTGAGTACCAGTTCTACTTCAAGTTAAATATTCTGATCCTATTGTCCACCAAACTCCATTGATTTATTCAGATTTTATACTTTCATAACTTTACCCCTTAAATTTCACGACTCCTGCCTCGACTTGCCTGCTAAATGCGCAGCAACAGTACACCGACTCGCAGTATCCTGTTACATGCAGCAGGGCAAAAGGTTAATGGGTATGAAAAGCAGATATTATAAATGTAAAGCGTGTGTGCGCCGCAGACGCTGTGTGTTCTTTGCTGCATGTGTGCCCTTGCTCACTTAGTGTCTGATTAGAGCAAATATATGTATATTCTTATTATATCAACAGCCAGTTCAATAGGGTAAGTTGAAGCTGATCTGACGCGAGGCATAAGAAGGCTGTGGCCCAGAGGGCTGAGCTGAGCTGACTGTAAATCATAGCGAGCGCTTTACAAGTTGCAGAGATTAACAATGCCTTGAACTCTAAACAGCTCTCGAGTTGTCCAATTACTACAGTCAGCTAGGGAGAGAGAGAGAGAGAGAGAGGGAGATTAGTAGTCCCTACTACCAGATACCCCTAAGAGCGCTGAATGAAAGAACTGTAGTTTCCATGTTTACGCTCTTTTTTCTCGCTTTACGCTGCCCCATGGAATTTATTTATTGAATAACTTTGGCTCTAGATCCACTATCTAAAAAGAGTTTATGGAGCGCTATTACGGAATTTGTGTACAAAAAAAAGTATCTACTATTTGAAGCGGAATTTTTATATTCGCAACCGAGCTGATATGAGTATATTGGCTATACATGCGAGGGGCATTACATATGGCCAATATACTATTGCTAGCCATCCGTCCGTCTATCCGTCTGTCCTAGTTGAAATTTGGGCAACCTAAGCTTAAAACAATTAAAAGCCTTACAGTCGGCCGCTCCCGACTGCGGAGTTCTCCTTCAAGGCACTCTTCCGATTGGCCAGTCCCCCAATTGTTTTATATATATGTTAATAATTTTTGGTAAAGTGTCATAAGATTATGAGTTTCTCACTGAGAAACGTTAAGAGGTACAGTTTTTTCGGACTCATACCCAGCCATGAAGTGAACAGAGTATATTGGTTTTCTGTCCGTCCGCCCGTCTGTTAGTCATAAGCCTTTCCTATACGAGTATAACTATTTGACATATGAAGCCCTTAAACTTTGTGACTCAGTTGATAATACTTTAATGTAAGTGCCACGCCTTCTTTTGGCTGTTACACACATTACGCCCAAAAGCAATATACCCTGACTCTACATTCAGATAGGGTTCAGTTCGTCACGAGCAGTTGAAGCTGGCTTTTGATTCCATTGAAATTTGCGGAGTTTTATTTCGTAATCTCTTTGCCTAGCATATTAATTAGTGGCATTAAAGGAAATGCCTGGACAATAAGGGAGTCAAGCAAGCTAAGAAAATTGCATATAAATAAATTTGCGAAAGGAGCTCGGAAAGTTTTCGGCATGAAAGTTTGCCAGACACTCTTTTGATAGCCGAAATTTAAAGCATAGTTGAGTCTGGGTCTGGCATGGGGCTGGGACTAGCTGGCTGATTAGTTTATTAGTTAAGCAGCTCGACTTGAGTGGGAAATGAGCAACCGGCGGACAAATATTTGTGAAGGAGTGAAACTCGCATTAATGCGAACTTTTATTTGTTTTCGTTGCCGTCGCGCTGCCTTTGGACGATTTTAAAGGCGGCGCGTGACTCTCTCAGCCCGATATGTTTGTTGCTCCTTCTTTTTTTTTTTTGTGCTTCTCCTTCTCGGCAACAGACTGTGCTCCTTGCCGGGCCCTAATGTGAACGGCAGACGGCGTCATCTGGTGCCTTATGATTTAATAAAGTTGCAAGTGTGCACAACCGCCGCCACGTGGGACACACACACACACACACACACACAGACGCTCAGGCACACATTCGACTTGGCAGCAGGAGCGCCGCTCACATTATCAACGACACCAGCCAGCTAGCTGCCTGCGCCGTGCTGGCCTCTTTCCCAGCCATATTATCTGGCTGCGGCGCATGTCATCGCAGAAAGTTGTCTATGCCCTGACGATGTCGTCATCGTCGGCGGGATATATTAAATTGTGTTAAAACACTTGCGCTTTACATGTTACCATCTCTCCAGCCCCCTCTCTGGCCCCCGCCTGTCATCAGCCCTCCTATCGAGAGCGCTGTGCAATGAGGCGTGCGCTGCCAAGAAACTGACTTTCGGCTGCATTTTCCTTTGCCTTTTTTTCGAGCTTTGCGTTTAATTTCCGTCAAATTAAAACACATGTCACACGTACTCGAACAACGCAAGCCTATCGCACTTAACTTATTGTCGAGCAGCAGCAGCAACAACTAGAACCGGCATCGTTATGCCATTTCTCTGGAGGGACATATTTTGGACCACGGTTTTAGTTGCAGTTACTCAGCTAGCCATATAGCTGCCTCGCTTCCTCTCCCTCTCTCTCTCTCTCTCTCTCGCCCTCTCTCTGTTTTTTTTTTTTTTTTGTAACGGTAGACAACTGTAAATAAATGCATTAATCCATTTCGGTCCACGGCTTGTGGCTCCCGCCGGAGCCGCAGCAGCAGCAGCAGCCGTGCTACATGGACTTCGGAGCGCGCTACACCTCGCTTCATAATTAAAAGCTGCACTCCGAAATTTTTCAATAACAGCTATAAATCAGGCATATGGATGCCAAGGGAGGTGGCTACACATAAATAACTTCTCACACACACACACACACCACACATGTGTGTGCACTCGTACAAGCACGAGCACACAAGCTAATAGCAATAGCTTTCACATAACAGACTCGCAGAGTCAGGTTTTGGCACGTATCGCGCTGCCCGTGGCTCCATCGATGGCCCAGCGAAGCGTGAAACGCTCCAATTGGCTCCTCATTAGTTACGCCACTGATATTTTGAGCATTAAAAGTTGTTTTAGATTAAGTCTGGCACAACAAGTGCAAGCCCTCCCCAACCTATCAATTTTGCCCTTCTCCTGATGGGCACGAAAAACAGGGTATATCGAGAGAATAGACGTTGACAGAGATGTTGTCTAGATAATATTGTTGAAATTGATGTGTTTATATACATATGTATATGAGTAGCAGAGTTTAGGGTGAACTGGAGTTGATTTAGTCAATCACTGCTTAAGCGGTTTAGGGCTTTATGAAAATATGAGAACTAAATATGTTGAGGGCTCCAGCGATTGCTGAAGAAAGGATTGTACTCGGTCGGAGGGAGCGCAGCTATGATCAATACGATCGAGTATATGCCGTAGACGTACGTTATTCTACAAGAATTTTAAATGAATCATCTGAATCATCTGAATCATCTGAGTGTTGTACATCAGTGATATAAAAGGAGAGAAGGGTATATGCTGCTGTATAGCCATCGAATGATATGATCAAGAAGTTATGCAAAAAATTTAGAAATATGACTCATACATAACTCATAGGACTCACATGGCTCAAATGATTCATATGATTCACATGATTCATATGGGTCAATAGATTTATATGACTTATACGACTAATTTGACTCATATTCCTAACTATAATAATTAAAACTGATGTGACTCACATGACTCATATGATTCATATGACTCCAATGATTCATATCAGTAATATGATTCATATACTCTCTTATAGTCTCATAACCAATCAAAAAGAGCCATGACTTAGATAAACTACTACAAATAGGTAATACGTGTAGCTCATGCATGATACTCGCTCATGAACTGATAGGAGTATATTAGCTTTATGTACTAGCTTACAGTTAGATATTCTCTAAAAGCTTGTGAGCATGGAAATGTCATGTCAAGCTCGATCGATGCAGTGATAGCTCATCAGAAGCAGGGCTGAAGTAGTATACTAAATTCAAGGAAATGCACAAAAACCCAATATACCCTCTTCAATGAAATAGCAGCGTATAATGTAACAGAAATATGTTATGCTGTTGATTTGATCGCCTTTTCGTCTTTCACACTGCCATTGTTGCTGCAGTTGGGCACATTATTGATTCCAATCAGATTGCCAAATGATACAGAGGTAAATTGAAAAGTTTCGCTTGAATTTGTGTAGCTGCGCGAGAGCGGCGAGTGCTGCGCGAGCACTAAATAGTTTGCCTCGCGCTGGCATGGTTTGTGTTTTACATTTTCATTGTTGGCGCGGACTGCGCAGCGTCGCTGGCTTCTTTTGCATAAAAACTTTAGCGGAGAGCCACGCACACTTGCACACGCTAGAATATGCAATAGCATTTATGAGCTCGTGTGTCAATGTTTTTGTTCATGATTCCTTGACTGTCTATCCAGGCGCGAGTGTGCCTAGAGCCGTGGCACCTGTCGCACAAAAAACACGCCACGAAAATACTTTGTGCAGTGTGGGCGGGCCGGGACAGGGTTGGGTTGGGTTGCACGTATATCGATTCGACATCTCGTTGTAGTTTCAACAATTTAGCTGAATTCACGGAATGCTGCAACAATTTAAGTGGATCTGTGGATCGGGACTGCATAGCATAGGCTAGGCTATGGCTAGGCTATGGCTAGGCTATGGCTAGGCTATGGCTAGGCTATGGCTAGGCTATGGCTAGGCTATGGCTAGGCTATGGCTAGGCTATGGCTAGGCTATGGCTAGGCTATGGCTAGGCTATGGCTAGGCTATGGCTAGGCTATGGCTAGGCTATGGCTAGGCTATGGCTAGGCTATGGCTAGGCTATGGCTAGGCTATGGCTAGGCTATGGCTAGGCTATGGCTAGGCTATGGCTAGGCTATGGCTAGGCCATGGCTAGGCTATGGCTAGGCTATGGCTAGGCTATGGCTAGGCTATGGCTAGGCTATGGCTAGGCTATGGCTAGGCTATGGCTAGGCTATGGCTAGGCTATGGCTAGGCTATGGCTAGGCTATGGCTAGGCTATGGCTAGGCTATGGCTAGGCTATGGCTAGGCTATGGCTAGGCTATGGCTAGGCTATGGCTAGGCTATGGCTAGGCTATGGCTAGGCTATGGCTAGGCTATGGCTAGGCTATGGCTAGGCTATGGCTAGGCTATGGCTAGGCTATGGCTAGGCTATGGCTAGGCTATGGCTAGGCTATGGCTAGGCTATGGCTAGGCTATGGCTAGGCTATGGCTAGGCTATGGCTAGGCTGACTCAGCCTGACTCTCGCCTCGTCTTATTACTTTTAATTTCCATTTTTTTTTTTTGCACTCGATGCACTTAGATATCAACTGTTAGCTTTGGCAGTGTCCACATTTTTGCGGCTCGCCGCACTTTAAATATGCCACAAGCCGCAGCAAAGGTGGCAGCTGCGGCGGCGCCAGCGACGGCAGCGTGTCAATAGAGAGGCAATACATAATGACACGAGCGTATTCCATCCACACAGACTCTGACCCGTGTGTGCAGAAGGCCTAATTGTGTTTGTCCGAATAGCCGTGTGGATGTGTCTTAATTTTTAACCAACCTCTGGGCCGCACAGCCGCCTGCCTGGGTGGATGGGTGGGTGGGTGTGTGTTTGGTAGCCGAAATAAACCTAATGAGTCACATATGCAGAGCAGAGCAGACTAGAGCAGAGCAGAGGAGACTACAGCGGGGTAGAAGTTGCTGCTGCAACTTTAGCTCGAGCCAAAGCAAACAAATTTTTCGGCCTGCCTTAGCAGCAGCCAAGCCAGACAGTTGAATTCTCGTATTTTTTCAAGCATACTCAATTTGTACACATATCTGAATGTACACATATGCCCCCTCTCTCTCTCTCTTTCTCCTGCTCTCTCTCTCTCTCACAGACACATGCATTAATATTTATGCATATTTGCAAACTGAAAATGTACAACTATATTTCTCTAGCAACAATTATTCTATATGATATACTAGAAAGAGAAGGAGAGAGTGAGAGAGAGAGAGAGAGAGAGAGAGTGAGAGAGAGATGAATAGAGGGGGAGAGAAAAAGGTAAAGAGTGTGCGAGCTACCTCAACACCAATTGTTTGCTGAGAGCTCACAGCATTTTTCAACTCGAAACACTAAAACTTAAACACTACGATCATTCCATAATTTATATCGTTATCTAGAAATCAAATATTTTTGTCTGCTTCTACAGACATTTATGCACATGACATATAAATACATATATATGTATATATATATATATATGTATATGCATATTAATATACCCTGCAAGCAATACAAACTTGGGATATATTGTTTTCGCCCAAGTGTATGTAACAGGCAGAAGGATGCTATAAATAATTGCTATATGTGTTTTGAGTCAGAAGCAGCTGAGTTGATATAGACATATGCGTCTGTCTGTTCGACCTTTTCTCCGCCTGTCCGGTTCAACTCATGAGCTGCAGAATTTAGTGGTATATGTATGCTCTATATCGCATATTGAATACTCAGGATTCGCAATACTAGGTATGTATTCACTTCATTAAGTTAGCTCGCAGGTTAGGTATCTCATTGAATCTCAGAGTATCTCAAGGTATCTCAGAATATCTAATAGCATCCCTTAGTATCTCAGGTTATCTTAGGGTATCTCATTGTATCTCAGAGTTATTGCATCCCATAGTATCTCAGGGTATCCTAGGGTATCTCAGGGTTTCACAGGGTATCTTAGGGCATCTAAGAGTATCTCAAGGTATCTCAGAGTATCTAATTGGACCCCCAGAGTATCTCAGGGTATCCTAGGGAAGTTCAGGGTTTCACATTGTATCTCAGGGTATCTCAGGGCATCTCAAGGGTGTCTCATGTCATCTAAGGATATATCTGCATTTCTCACGCCATCTCAGGGTATTTCCCAGCCGTGCACTCCCAACCGCAGCCCACTTACTTGTTTAGTTGAAAAATTGTCAAACTATTGCAGGCGCTGTAAGTTATAAGCGCAGCAGAAAACTAAATAGATATCAATTTCTATTTAAATATTTACACTTCCATTTAAATTGTTAATTATTTAAGCGCTGCGGGACTCGCCCGAGGGAGATAATACGAATTTAATTGCTGATTACAAAACTCGTTGACAGTAAATTTCATTTAGTTGAGATTTAAAGAGAGCAGCAGTTTTTTAGCTAATAAAATGTAGAGTGAGAGATTGCTGTCAATCAAGTGTGGGGCAAGGCAAGGCATCATCATCCTCATCAGGGTTAATAGATTGATTCTCTTTACATGTTCTGAACCAGTAAGCCCCATCTTCATATATATCCCTGTACAGGGTGTTCACGATAGCCCCCGAATTTTTTGTGTTATATATTTTGTTGCTGGCTGGCTTCGCTTATTGTATCTGGTATCTGGTGACTGGGGGTCCGCAAGAACTTTATGGCTTGCCGAATGGATGCGAAAGTTGCGCAGCTGCCGCTAGCATGAAGTAATCAGAAAAGTTTCGCTTATATATTGCAGCAGTCATAATTATCAGCTGCGAGGCATCTTTGAAGCTCTAATAGTGTTAGCGCGGCGGAGGCATGTGAAGTGCAGTCGGCGACACAAATCAAATGGGGAAGCGCAAGAACAAGATACGAGAGACAAGAGACGAGAGACACAAGACAAGAGACGATGTCCGGGCGGAGCTGAAGCATTTGCTTGTTATCGCACTTGATGCGGATAATCACTGTTGTTACACGCAGCTACGTGTCACTCGGATCGGAATAAACAGCCAAACAATACAAGTTGAGGCTCTCGCCCTTATCAGCACACTTGTCAAACATTAACTAATATCCTTGGGCAAACAACAACAGTGTGACGGGGATTAGCTGGCCTCTGATTGGGATATGACTTCTCTCTGCAGTCGATTGAAAAACAACAAATTACAAAGAAAGCAATCCAGCCGAACGATTTAATTCTACATATTTCGCATGCGGATAACACTTCTGCCAGCTACACATGTGCACGGCACAGATAACATTCCGACTAGCTGAAAACAATGTGCAATATGTAATTACTCGAACTCCAGCCCACTGGCCGGCCGGCCACACACATACAGCACGGACAGATTCTCGTGCAATTCATTTTTAAGCTGGGTTAATTATTTGTAATTGTTGCAGCTACGTAAACAAAGCGAACTCCAACAGCAGGCCGAAGCGCAGATGCCCTAGGCCGAGCAGCTGCCTCTACTCACATGATAAGCAAACTGAATAATAGCTAAGCTTTTTCGAGCTTATATATGCCTGAATGAGGAATAACTTTACATGTTTACATAGTAAATCTAATAGTTAGGGTATCTGTAAGTTCGTTTTAGTACAGAAGTTCTCGCCGTGCCGCCAAAAAGTTCAGTTTGCTGCATAATTTAACTATCAATTTATATCGAGAAGTCAGAAGTCAATTGCCAATGGCAGTACACTAAATTTAAGCAATTAGATATTGTAATCGATATTTGTATAAATTTATAATCGAAATCAGTTCAGTTCAGCACGAGCTTTGTCTGACTGCTCCCACTCCCACTACATCTCTCTCTCTCTCTCTCTCTCTATCTCTGTATGGCACTTGAAAGCTTGTCACGCTTTTCAGCTGCGCTGCGATTTCGATTTGATTGTAATTCCAATTTTAATTGAGAGAGAGCTCGGCATCAAATTAATTAAAATAACTTACCGGCTTGTATTAAATCAGCAGAACCATCGACATTCTATGCACCTGTTGTTTGTGCAGCTCTTGGCACACACTCGTATCGTTCCATTTAAGGCTACCCACAAAAAGATATGCTAACAATTTAATTAAAATTGCATTCGACAAAAAGCAGCTCAAACACTCTCACGCTGCCTAACAAACACGCCCACAACTAGCTGCATACATGCATATATATATATATATATATATATATATATATATATATATATATATATATATATACATATATAGTTATATGCCGTGCCATTTGGCCAATCGTTCAGAATAACGTCTTGGCACAACCTCAATGCCCAAACAGAACAGCAGAAAAAGTGTTTACCAAATTCTGTAATTTTCAAATGAGCACTCGCTGGCCAAGCTGCTCAAACAATGAAGTTGACCCACTTGGAAAGGTGTGAATAGGTAGGGGAAATTATGAGAAGGTAGAATAAGGCTGAAGAGTCTGCAGCTCCAAGTACATCTCAACTGCTTATTAATAGTGTTAGACATATCATATGTATAGATAGTTAAAACAATCTAGTCATGTTTTTACTACACTGCTAGCCCTGATCTGCCAGATCAGCTAAGATGTATGTGCTTCTGTCTTTAATACACTGACAAATCCAAGATAGAACTATTAGCTATGCTAACTCTGTTTAACTGTTCATCAGTATATATTAAATTAATAAAATATCTAAAAAAAATACTTGGGCTGCAGATTTACAATTTTCTTATGGCCTAAGCTTAAGGAAATATGTAAACAAATGTATTCTTTCGGAATCAATTTATTTGAGCTAATTTGTTTTATTTTGTTAAATCTGAATTTAGTATACTTCCTCCAAATATCACGTTACAAAGGATGGAAAGATTCCTTCAGCCATATGTTTTCTTAAAAGTAGATCAGTACTGTGGCCTAATAATTAATGCTGAGGGAGAGATGAACTATAGAATTGGGGTGCGACGTCCTGTTTCAGATACTTTTTCAAGAATTTGTTAAATGATATAGAGCCAAATCCTGTTTTTAAGAAGAATACACCAGAGTCTAGTAAAAAATAATTTTTTTTAAGACTTTAGCTCAAATGATATAGAAGATATTCAATATTTATGAACGTGAATGTGAACGTGATCCTGATGACGCACAGTGAACGATCATTAATCTTTGAATACCCTTTCCCTTTCAGATGTTTGCCCACAAGCTGAGCCCTTTCCTTACTTTTCAATTATATAATATATTTTTAAAGTCCGAGCTATAACTAATTTCAATTTGAAATGAATTTTCTGCCAAGCACCACAGGCTGAGCTTAGAGAATGTAAACAAGTCTCTGCTAGCATATATTACAATAAATTTTCTACATCATTTATATTTTAGTCCTTCTCAGAAGAAGTTTCTTTGGCCCCATCAAATATCTTTACTTTAGTTCACTCTTCGAATCGGCTTACCTCCGCCTCCATTCGCTGAGCTGTGCATCGCCGGCATCGCATGGCGGGCTTCCAGCGTGCTTATGCAGGGCTGGAAGGTAAACAAGCTGAATGTAAACAAACGTTGGGCCGGCTACTGGGCGAAGCTCACCACGAGGTGGAGAGCGTTGGGAGCGAGGTGAAACTTCGGCGGCTTTGGCTGCGTCAAGAGCGCAAAACTGTTGCATAGAAGCAGGCGCCGATGGCAACTTTCCGAAGCCGGAAGCATATGGCCAATGGTCGCAATAATTGGCACACAGCCAACGGGAGCTAGTCATGGACCACGGCGACGGCCCGAGCGCGGCATAAGGACTCGTCAGCGCGGCACGAGCTCGGCACACGACACGGCGAGGACTCGCGTCGGCATCGAGTCGGCTCCGTGGCCAACTCAAGCAACAGTTTTGCTCGAAACGTCAACACAGGCGGTCGCCATGGCCCAGCGCGCTCCTCTTCCGTCGCGGCAAAGCTTACGTCGCGTGTGAATTTCTACGTGAGTTTCGCTGCGGCTCCTGTTGCAAGTGACGCGAGTGCAGCGCGCGCGCCTCGACTGGCTGCTGTGCCTCCAAAAAGAAAATAGCACAGAGAATTGGTTTATTTTTTTCCAGTGATTTACGACTGTAACCGAAAAACAGCAAATGCAAAGATATCGAAGATATTGAGACGCTCAGCCGATGAGGAGAAGCTCGACGCGATCAGACTAGGTTCAGCTGATATTCGGTATGTGCATCAAAGAGTCTTCAGAGAATCAGATCAAAATCAAAAGCTAATTTGTACTAATTCCCACTCATTACACACCCTCACCAACACACACACACACACACACACAGTTGATGGCTGCTGGCCATTGTTATGGGTAGACGAAGCACAAAAGGCAAACTGAGAAATATTTGACTAATCGCTGGCCGCTCGCTCGCATGCGGCAGGCGGAAGTGCAGTGCAAGGCAAAGCAATTCAGATTCTGAAATCGCTTTGGCTCTCGAATCCAAATTTAATGAAACTCAAACATTTTCGTCTCGAAAGGAAACATATTGCGAGTGAATTGAGTGTCAAGTGTTTACCAACTGGAACTAGGCCGATTTCCCATTGACTACAAATTAATAGAAAACATTTTCTGAGAACAAAAAAGAAGAAGAGCAAACAGACACGTGCTCGGTAGAAGAATGCCAGCTTGAAGCAGGAATCAATCCTGATTTGACAACATTCTATGCCAAAGATGATCCCTAAAGGACATCAGCTTCGACTTGCACAATCTGAGCCTGTTTTACGAAATACGATTAAGCCGAAGTTGATTGAAGTTGGTGAATTCAGAACAAGCTAAGTTCTGGCCAACCTGAATTGAATAAGAAAGTTAATTTGTATTTCTCGAGAAGCGTTTCTTATTGCATTTTCTCTAAGTTTCTTTCGTGATAAAGTTCCTTTGACTATGGCATATACTCAAAGTGCAGCTGAAGTCAGTTAAAGTGTTAATATGAAGTGGAAATAAAATTTTAAAAAACTTGATTCAAATGCTAAAAACAGAATTATAGAATGAAATAATATCAAATATCAAATCAAATACCAAATATCAAATATTAAAAAATTAATGATTAAATAAATTAATTACATTTAATTTCAAATTTTAAATATATTAATATAATTTATTTAAATTTTAACATTTAAATTTAGAGTTTTTATTTATTTTAATTTATTTTATTTTTATTTTTTTTTTTTATTTTGTTTTATTTTTAATTTAGTTTAAATCAACAGATATTGAAAACAAAAAATCAAATATTGTGATCACACATATTTTCTTTAACAAATATATTAAATAATTAATTTAATTTAATTAATTTATTATTTATTAAATACAATTAATTTAATTTTATTTATATATATTTTTTTATTAGTTGGTTTTTATTTTTAAGATAATAAAAGCTAAAAATAAAGTATTGCGATCTCTCATATTTTATTTGTATATTCAATATATTTAAATTAAATTTAATACTCAGTTTTTTTAATTATATTCCTATTATTTTGTAAATTTAATTTCTTGAATAACGCAATACAGAAATAATACTTAAATGATCTTTAACATAAACTACATTAAATAAATATTGTCTTTAAAAAAGCGCCGAATAATACCTTAAATTTCAGTTGAAGTCAAGTTTCTTATTGCGCCTGTTGTTGACTGAAGAGCTTGAACAAGTTTCAAATCGTTGGCAAGAGATCAGCAGCATATCGAATGTGTATCAAATGAGCCAACAATAAATGGAAAAGTAAATTCAGCTTGAAATGTCATAGAATAGAGCTCTTATGCAAGCTCATACGGAAAAGTTGTATTCGGCTCGGCATGCTCAATCTGATCAATTTTATTACTCAGATCAGCTCATCAATTATTTATGGACAAATTTATGTTTCTGCTTAGTGAATATACATTTTTTAAAGTTTTTTTTTTGTATTTTTAAATGTGAAGTGCTTTTTGTAAAATATAGTAAATATTTGAAGTTTTTATTTATTTTTTTTTTTTAACTTTCATTTTAACTGCTGCAGCAGCCAGTGAACATTTCATTAAAATGTTAATAATATTATATAAACAGTATTCGATCTCAAGCAGTAGTAAAGTGTGTACTCCGAACAGCACACATTGAAGGCTAAAAGGACATTGGACGTGAAACTGTTTTCTAATTCTTGCCGTTTCCCCAGAGCAGGGAGTGGAAAGAAAAAGTAAAACAAAACTGACATCTCGCTCGACAGACGCTTGGCGCTGGCTATTTATCGAAATGTGTTTAGCCGAGCGTTGAGTAAACAGAACTAGCAAAGCTTTACATTTCTTTTCTAAAATGGAACGTGTGTGTGTGTGTGTGTGTGGGATGTGTGTGTGCATTTTATGTAATCTCCAGTTTAGGCGAACATCGAGAAAGTGCGCCTCGCCGCACCGAGAACAATTTTCAATTTTATAACTTATTGTGGCAATGGGTAGAGCGCAATTTGGAAATGTTGCGACGGCTGCCGCACGAATACGAATACGAATACGTATACGGATACGAATAGGAATACGGATACGTATACGTATGCGGGTACCGTGTTCCGCTCGCTCTTATATTATTTTTAGTCCCGGGTTTGCGTGTTCTTGACGCAACATTTGCGGTTGTTTATGTTTTTGAGGTCTCATATCGTGGTAAGCCAATTGTTATGCCCATTTTGTTTTATTGCACACACAGAGAAAGCGAGAGAGAGAGAGAGAGAGAGAGAGAGAGAGAGAGAGAGAGAGAGACGAGATATCGGGGCTGTGTTAGTGTTAGTTGCGGCGACATTTTGCGTTTGGGTCACCTTCGTTATGGGCATCGCTTACAGGTGTTAATATTTCAATTAGTAGTCGTTTATGTAGCGAAAAAGCCTCATGTAATGCTTCACGCAACTGTTACGCCGCCGCTTAGTCGTAATGGCTATGCGTGAGTGTGTGACCGGAGTGTGTGCCAGAGTGTGCAGGCGCTGACTGGTTGCTGGCACACGCTAAATGATTCTTCCGGCGGCTAAATAAATTATTTTAATTGTTGCCCTGAACGAAACCGAAAAAAATTAAGTGCAAATCAATGAAAGGGGAACAACTGTATTAATAGATTAATAAAAATTTGATTTACATTAAAAACTATACAACAAATATACTTAAAATATATATTTATTAATAGCTAACATAAGCAGAGAGACTTGACGATTTATGCTTTTCTGCGAGAGCCTTTAGATAGCCAGACGGCTAGTATCATGAGCAGAAGGACAATTTATTTATCTTAATTGACAATTTCTTTAGTCTTCAGTTTTCTGCAGTTCCTCTCTTGAAATCCAACTGAAAATGCTTACCTAGAAATACTTTTTACTATATAGTATTCCATAGCCACATATCCAGCATTGATTGACCTATGGAATAGACTGCAAACAAGGATAACGCGCTAACAAGAAAATAAAAATAAGAAAGTAAATAAAAATTGAATATAAAGTAAACAAATACGGTTAGTCAACTGCCAAATATCTTGAATTTCAAATTTCTTATTTAATTTAATTTTAATTTTAATTTAAAATAAAAAAGGCTGAAATAATATTATAATAGTATATGTGTGTATGTATTATAATAATCGAATTAATGAGCTGTTCGTTTAATATGAATATGCATTAAGTTGAATATATGAATATATAAATATATGAATATATATATATATATATATATATATATATATATATATATATATATATATATATATATTTATATAAATATGTATGCTCGTGCATATTGAGAGTGCCACGAAGGTGTCTATTTAATTGCACTTCACATTTCGCTTTTGTTGTTGGCGCATTTCAATGATTAATAATATTCGCGCTTGATTGTGAGAGTGGCCTAAAGTGTTGTCATCTGAGTGGATGGATATGCAGCGGGCATTTCAGCTTGATTGTTAGGGCCTCGATGCTGGCTGCCTGGCTGCCTGGCTGCAGTGAAAGGCAAAACAATCAAGAAAGCCCAATTGGCCGTCGTTTTCATAATTTGTTTTAAATAAATATTGTTTGTTTGCAGCTGTACATTGGCAAACTAAATGACATTTATTGTCAGTTTTTGGATCAGGACGATGCGGATGCAGCTGCAAAAATCTGTCTCTGGCCAAATGTCTTTCCATATTTTTCATGCACAATTTCAGGAAGGGGTTCGCACTGTCCGCTGGAAATGGAAGCTCGTCTCCATCGCTTTGCCTCAGTCACGGTCTCGCTCCGTTGCAAATATATATATATATATACATGTATATATATATGTATATATATATATATATATGTATATGTATATGCATTTTGCTTGTGTGCATTTATTTATTTACGTGGCCATAGCCAGCCGATGGGCCAGGTCCAGCTGGTTACAGCTCGTCGTCAGGGAAAAGAAGAATATTGCAATGGCTGACAAAATTTATTTCGTTCCCGTTAGCGGTTTTTTCTTTTTGGCCGGCTTTTCGTTTATTTTTTCACTTTTTTCTGTTTTTTTTTGTTATTTTTTTTTGCATATGTCAGCCCTGCCATGCATATTAAAATGTTAAAAAACACACATTTACTTTTGCATATTCATTATTAAATACTTTTTGGATACAATTTATATATATATAAATATGATGAGCAGAAATACATAAAATTAATATTGTTGCAGCTGCTTAAATCATCAATTTCTGCTTAACTGGCCAATTCGGCAATTATCTATTGTTTGCTCCATAACTGTCGCAGAGCAGAGTTCATATCGGGTGCATACTGTACGCGGCACAGCAGCAGCAGCAGCAGCCCCGAACCTCTTCAAATTACAGGCAAACACTTGTGAATGCCTTCTTTATCTGCTTATCATATATATATATCTGTATATAGTATACTCTTTTAAGAGTGCCTGAGCTTATATTGTAATAAGGCGCTTACTTGCTCTCAAGAGAGAGAGAGAGAGAGAGAGAGAGAGAGAGAGAGAGAGAGAGAGAGAGAGAGAGAGAGGGAGAGGCTATTAATGCTGCCACTCTGATTTATCATTAAGCAATGGTCATTAAGCAGTATTGTTCAGACATTTGAGTGAACTATCTGCAAGATCAATAAGACTGGCAGTTGTATATTGGAGCACTGTTAGAGCACTGTTAGAGCACTATTAGAGCACTATTAGAGCACTCTTTGAGTACTGTTAGAGCACTGTTAGAGCACTGTTAGAGCACTGTTAGAGAACTGTTAGAGTACTGTTAGAGCACTGTTAGAGCACTGTTAGAGCACTATTAGAGTACTGTTAGAGTACTGTTAGAGTACTGTTAGAGCACTGTTAGAGCACTATTAGAGTACTGTTAGAGTACTGTTAGAGTACTGTTAGAGCACTATTAGAGCACTCTTTAAGTACTGTTAGAGCACTGTTAGAGTACTGTTTTGGACACTGTTAGATCACTGTTATATCACTGTTAGAGTACTGTTAGATCACTGTTAGAGCACTGTTTTAGCACTGTTAGAGCACTGTTAGAGCACTGTAGTAGTATTTCAATATATTAACTAGACTAGAAAGGAGTTAGAATCAAGTAGAGCTTACATACGAAGAGATGTCGGATAACTGATATACTTAAGGTGTTGTTATTCAATATTATTTGTCTCTGCATGTCTGCCCTCTGCTGTGTGCCAAGTTACCATAACACTCACATCTGGCAACGTCATCCGAGCAATACTCGATATTAGTGTTAAGTAAAACTGACCGAAACTATACAACATTGTTGCCAACACTGGCATAGTCATCGATAAGATTTATCTATCTGTCCCATTACCAACTATACCTTTGGCATACATATATAAAAAAAAACTTGCATTCAGATATCAGACATGGAACTTAGGTACCCTTTATAAGAGTCTTGAACAATAGCTTAATATTCGCAGTGAAGTTAAGGATATACATAAAATAAGGACAGCAACAGGACTGGACCATGTCTATGCATTGCTAGCCTCGACCAAGGCAACTTTACGCTTGCCACATCTCAGCAAATACTTTCTTCGAGAATATCTAAAGTTCTATTTTGCTATGCAAATGAAGTGAGAACGAAAGAGAGAGAGAGAGAGAGAGAGAGGGAGAAATGACAAGTGAAGAAGTAAGTAAGCTCATTGTCAGGAGGCAAAAGTTTTCGCCTAAATATTGAACGCAAACACAAAGTTTGATCAAGATATCTCGGGAAAATGAAAATATATTGCTTTAAAATGTGAATTATTTATGCAGCTCTCCCTCTCTCTTTCTCTTTCTCTCTCTCTCTCTCTTCATATGCTGTGCAGTTGTCTAATTTGTTGACTTCTGCAGGGAAATGGACAGATGGGGCATTAATATGCATGATTCGCTCAGACAATAGCAAATGAGTGCGCCGAGTGTGTGCCAGCCAGATCCAGCTGGAGCTCGAGCTCGAGCTGGAGGGCATTGGGCATTGCAGTTGTGCGGTCTCGTTATGTGGACGAACTTAAAGTTAACACATTGTGCTCAGAATGGATGAAAAGGCCATTGCGACAATTTGTAAACTAAAGATGAATAAAACATGAAGTGGAAAACACTTTGGCGCTGATAAAAAGGCCGCGCAGCAACAAACTGTCAGCGAAGACATGTGTCCGCGCGTGTGTCCTTTAACAACTGCACAGTTACATAAACAGGATAATAAGGCACTTAACATGCACTCTTCGCCATCGCCGATGCCCCACTGCTCCAGCTGTTGTCCAACACAATGGGACGAGGCCAGCAAAATACAAAACTGCAAATGCCGTTGGCTGGCTGCCTGG
Organism: Drosophila paranaensis; assembly: GCA_035047545.1. Lineage (NCBI taxonomy): Eukaryota > Metazoa > Arthropoda > Insecta > Diptera > Drosophilidae > Drosophila > Drosophila paranaensis. The sequence continues at coordinate 1,808,551 of JAWNPL010000207.1, read as the reverse complement.
CGGATGGCGGATGGGTCTGTGTGTGTGTGTGTGTGTGTGTGCGGGCGGGTGGACTTGATGACGACGGTGACGTAACAAGGACGACAGGCACAGGAAAACAAAGCTGCGTAAAGTCGCCGCCACTTATGTCAGGCCAAATCAAGCGTTACTCTTGACATCAGCCCGCCGCTCAGAGTTCACAGCGCCGCACGGAGTCGCAGCCGTAGCCGTAGCCGTAGCCGTAGCCATAGCCGTAGCCGGTTCCAAGGTGCGGTCGGACTGCGGCCTCCAGGCATCCGCCATACGCTTAGACATTTGCCTCAAATTATGTTTTACGCCCAGCCATAAGCGTAATTGAAAATTTAAAGGCTTCCTCTCCTTAAGCCCGCAAGAGCTGCCACCAACAGCCGCTCCGCAGCTCCATGGGCATTTCGATTTTTTTTCTTTATATTAACAGCAAAATATTTAGGCCCAAGCCAGAGGCACTGAACCTATCTTAGCATCTCGAGCACAATACAAATATTTGAGACACCATTAAATGAGGCCATATACAGAGGCAAGTGGTCAAGTTAGCATGGGATAATAAAGTTTTCAAGCTGTGGACTCTATGCTAGTCATGTGATATAGTTTTGCATAAAGAGAGGCTTGAGTCGAGGCTTGTTTGAATTGAGCGTTGGCTCAGGTTGAGGCCAACACATTGCACAAGTGTGCGAGGACAATGATTTACGCTGGAGTTTTTTTTAAAAGGTGTCTGTGTACTTGTGTGGTCTATGGGCTGTGTGAAAATGCATATATCATGCTGAAGTAGGCGTGGCAGAGCCCATAAAGTCTATGCATGCCTGATCAGGACGATAAGCCGAGTCGATCTAGCCATGTATCCCTGCCCGTCCGTCTGTACCTGTGTCCGTCCGCTTTCTGCCCATGCATCCATATGGCCGACTATCCGCCTGTCCGTCTGTTTATCCGTCCATTTATCCGTTGCTCAGTCTGTCCGTCCATCTGTCAACCCGTCCATCCGACCGCCTCTATTCGTATGCCCGACTATCCGCCCGTCTTTCTGTCTACCCGCCTGTTCGTCCGTCTATCTATCCGTCTATCTATCCGTCTATCTATCAGTCTATCTATCCGTCTATCTATCAGTCTATCTATCCGTCTATCTATCCGTCTATCTATCAGTCTATCTATCCGTCTATCTATCCGTCTTTCTATCCATCTATTTATCCGTCTATCTATCCGTCTATCCACCCGTCTATCCGCCTGTCTATCCGTCAGTCTATCTGCCCATCTGTCCGTCCTTCCCTCCGTCTGCCCATCTCTATAGACTCTACCCAAGGCTCTCTGAGTATCGCCCAGGCCTAGGCCACTCTCACCTGTTCAGTTTATTCATTTTATTGCATTAGATCTCCTGCAGTGCTGAACTGAATCTTACTCGATTCGTTTATGAACTGAAGTCTTAAATTTAAGTAAATAACTACAACAAATCGATTCAAAAGAATTCGATTTGGCTACCAATTGGTAAATTAAATTTACTCCTTCAGCTGCTGTGGCTGACAAGGGCCGTTGCCTGAGGCGTCGAAGATAGATTTTTATATTCATCGAAATGTTTCGCTCCCTCTCTCTCTCTCTCTCTCTCTCTCTCTCTCTCGCTCTCTGTGAACATCAAAGCTAGCTGCTTGTGTTTAAAATGTTGCAAACACACACAAACTAAAAATTAATTTATAAACACAAAGCGTGTCAAGGGAGAGAGGGGGGCGGGGAGGTAGACCGAGTCCTAGCCAGAGGGACGCTAGACATTCCAGCCAGCTTATGTTCATACACACATATATATACATATTTGTGTGTATATGTACAATAGTAAATTAGATCTCTTAATTTAGCTTTTCTTGTACGTGTACTTGCCCATGATTTAATCGTGCTCACTTTTTTGCTCCGCTGTGGAGCACAAAATACTATCTCATAGCCATAAACACGCCAAGTCGCCATCCGATCGGGTCCAGCTTTTGCGCTGGGAATTGCAGCGAAGCTAATTACAATAAGTTAGCGTGCGTCCAGTGGGGAGTGCCTGACGGCGAGTTGCCCAGCACGAGGCATCAATCTAGATTCGTATATGGGGCTGCGGCTGCTTCGACTCCCGACTGAAGAATGCCCGCTTGGCGACTGCTCAGCGGTTGCGCGGTATCAAAAGTAAAAGCATAATTCATTTTGCTTGTTTTTAGCGTTTTCTTGCCCACCTAAGTGGATAGAGAGTGGCTCCCGCTCCCGCTCCCGCTCCCGCTCCCGCTCCCAATGGGATTGCGAAAATGCTTGTGGCTGACCTCGGCCACCATGGCGACTGCAATCGGTACAAAGGTCATCATTGTCGCATAGGTGGGCGTCCCGGCTGTCCAGTGCATAAGTCGGCCAAAGAGGTTTGCTTTATGTTTATTCTGATTACGAGCTCTGGCAGCTCCGAGGGTCACTTCAGCTGGACTTTTACTAATTTGCTTTCGCTTTCTGCTTCTGTTCGGTGTCTTTGCAGCTTTTCGAGCGCCATTACGACGGAGTGTAGCTGCGTCTGCGTGTCTGAAGTCCTAGAGCAGGAGCTGGTTAAACTCACAATATTCGTCGCATACCACAAGCTGATGAAACATGGAGCTGCTGCAGTTGCTGTGCTACACATTCCTGCTGCTCCTCTCGAGGATGCTGGGTGAGTACTGTGCCGAGGAGGACACGAGCTGAATAATTCGTTGAGCGCTCCAATTGGACTAGCTCCGGGGTCAGTGCCAGCCGTGTAAACGATATGCAAAGTGGAAATTATGAGCACCAGCTGACGAGCGCCTGCATAACTAGGCAATAACAAAAAGAGGTCATGTTCCCAGCCACGTTCACCACGGCCGTCGCTCCACTCTGCCAGCAGCTCCAGATTTGGCACGCTCACAGCTGAAAATGTTGCAAGCATTCTCTCGGAATAACATTGTAAACAAATAAAGGCGCTGGGGGCGGGGCGGGGCGGGGGCGGGACCCTATCCCTATTCCTCATTTGTCTAGCATCAAATTGACTTTATAGAGGAGGAACTTTTACTTGTTCCAAGTGAAACTGGAGTAAGTTTCGTTTATAGAACACAAAGGGGAAGAGCGGATGAAGTAGGAGAGAAGCAGAGTGTAGAGAGTAGAGAGTGCAATAGAAAGATACGAGAAAGATACGAGGAGTGTGGACGAAAAGAATTATAAATAAAAGGATAAAGCAGTTGAGGTGTCAGATGTAGAGGCACAGAAGGAGGCTGAGAGCAAGGAATAGAGAGGGAAAGAAGTAAAGAGAGGGAGAAAGCGTGAGATAGAGAAAGAAAATAGAGAGGGAAAAAGGCAAAAATAATTAGTGAAAAGGAAGACAGACAGAGAGACAGCAAAAGGGGAGAGAAAGAAAGAGAGAGAGAGAGAGGGACAGAGAGGGAGAGAGAGGGAGAGAGGGTAAGAGAGAGTGAAACGGGGTTGCTATGGCAAAGTGAGACAGATAGATCTGCAGTTATGGAGATAAAGATGAAGAGTGAGGGAAAAGGAGATAGTTAGAGAGAGAGAGAGAGAGAAAATAAATAAATACGAGAGTGAGATAAGGGGTGACTGGGAGAACTAGAGTGCGGAAAAGTGAGAGAGAGAGATATAGAGAGCGAGAGAGAGAGAGATATATATATATATATATATATATACAGAGCGAGAGAGAGAGATACGCCGAGTGAAGTGATGAATAAATAGTGATAAATAAAGAGCAAGCAAGAGACAGGCAGAGACATTGACAGCGAGAAGGAGAGCTTGAGAAAGTTACCCTGTTTCAGTCAAGTTACCCAAGTTAGCCAAGTCGCTATCTTAAGCCAATAAACGTTCTGCGCGAGATCAATGAAGCAGGCCTGGCACCAGGCACAAGAATCAGTATAAATAATGGGCGAGAATTGAAAGTTGTCTGCTGGATCCAAAAATAGAACTAAAGGCTGAAAGACAAATGGCCCAGCGGAGCTATGCCATGACCTTGGCCATTAGGCATGCGTTGGCAGCAGGGCTGAAGCAGAAACTAAAGCAGAAACTAAAGCAGAGGCTAAAGCAGGGGCTAAAGCAGGGGCTAAAGCAACCGCGACACCATCGACCAAATAACATCTCAAGGGCCGCCCCCCCGCAGCCCTCCGCCCTCAGCCGTGCGAAGAGTGCGAGTGGAATATACATTTTAAACAGTTGGTCACTCGAGCGACGAGATATAAATATGTTATTTGTGGCCTGCCAGACACGAGTGGGCGTGGCTGAAGGCGTGTAGTATATGGCAAATATTGACTAGCTTTAATTATGCGTTTTCTGCTTGACTTCAAACTCAAGCGATACAAGTGAGACTTGATTAAAGTTATTTTTAAGCAAATATATATGCTTCACACATATATATATATACTTTATATATATAAAGAAAGTGCAGGGCAGGAAGACGAACGCATGCAATAAATTCACGTTAAAATTGTGCAATAGTTGCGTCGGCTGCGATTTGACGTCGCAAAAGCATTTAGAAACAAAGCAGGTAACAGCGCCTGAGCTAGCGCCACACACTAAATGCCCGCCCAGCTCTTGGTGCCAGCTAGTCGCCTTAACTAAAGAGAGAGAGAGAGAGACAGAGACAGAGAGAGGGGGAGCGAGGGGAATCGCAAGCCCTCTAGTATTACGCTCTTGTTTGTGCCCCATTTTAAGTGCGCCTCCCGATTAAACAAAACATAAATTTTACAGACGATAAATCAGCTGAGCGCGCTGAGAGCTGCCCAACAGCAGGTGCAGCCGCCCAGCTCCCAGCTCCCAGCTCTCAGCTCCAGCATCCGAACTCCAAGTTCGACTCTGCTGCAAGTGGCAAATAATACGAAAACCAATGTCAACAAGATGGAACGGCTTTTGGCTGCCGGCATGCCGACACTTTAATACACTTTGAACTTCATTTGATTAATATATTTATATAAATAATATATTTAAAATATAAATCAAATATAATAATAGCAAATACCACAATTGCTCAATGAGCTATAGTACTATAGTATTTTTTGAGCTGAATATAAATATATATATTTGGTAAATCATATGTGACCAGATTGACATCTGCAATTCACATACTTTTTACTCAAAAAGGAAACTTGATAAACAATCAATATATGGACATACATATATATTGAATGAAGTCTACTGTGATTTATTATTAATTTTCATATACATATATAATGCATAGCCTGAGTCTGCGCCAGCATATGTATACATCTCAAGTCTAGAGCTATCTAATTCTTATTTAATTTAATTCTAGAATATTTATACTATTTGCTATGGTCCACAGAATATAATCCTCACAGCCTTCAGTTTTAGTCTGTCTGCGTTGGAGTTTTATGCACTAGATCAATACTGATCTAAAATTGTAATCTTTGTCCATATTCCTGCTCCATCTATTGCTTGTGACTTGGCTTCTGCTCCCGCCGCCTGGCAGCAACACGACCGATCGCCTCCGCTGTCCATGCCAAACTGTTCTAAGTCTGTTAATTTGCGACTCAAATGTTAAGCGCGTGCTGAGTGTCACGATTGAGTATCACTGGCGCTTCAACAGTGGCCATGCACTCGCTCCCTGAGCACGCACTTCCTCTGCTCGCACTCCCTCTGCTCGCTCTGCCTCTGCTCGCTCTCCCTCTGCTCGCTCTTCCTCTGCTCGCTCTCCCTCTGCTCGCACTCCCTCTGCTCGCTCTCCCTCTGCTCGCACTCCCTCTGCTCGCTCTGCCTCTGCTCGCTCTTCCTCTGCTCGCTCTCCCTCTGCTCGTTCTCCCTCTGCTCGCTCTCCCTCTGCTCGCTCTCCCTCTGCTCGCACTCCCTCTGCTGGCGCCTCATTGGCCATACGTTGCTTTGAAAACAATGAGCGTAAGAAAGCCGCAAGCTGCTGAAAGACAAATGTCGCTCGGATCTAAGCTAAATGTAAGGAGCATTATTAAGTGGTTTGAGTGATATTAGCAACAAGATCTTTGTTAGACCTTGAGTGGTTGAAACATATCATTGATAGATTCACTCAGAGGGCTCAGCAATTTCTATTATCTTCTTAGCTTAGATCAGCTAAAGGTCTATTAAACAAAAAGTCTTTATAGAGATTTTAGACAATCTAAAACTGAATAACTTAAAGATAGTTCTTGACTGACTAAGTCAGGGCAAGTCAATCGAGTGAGTGTTGCCCGAGTCCACAGCAAACTAAAAGTTGTATACACCTTGTATATAATTCAAATGTATAATGTCAAAATTGAATTGAGTGAATACTACATAGTAGAAGCCCATATGAGACTGAGTGAGTACTTAGTGTGGCTTTGCTATGAGTACTTTTGACTGACTTATATATAAGTAGTGCTCTAATACGCACTTTCTTTAAGATGAAATCCAGTTCTTAAGTGTCTTACAGTTTACCTTATGTATTATATATGTATATGTCATACATTTTCGTTAAGATTTGAAGCCCACTTCAATTTCCCATTCACATCAAAACTCTAATATCTCGTTCACTCTTCAATATTCATGCACACTTCGATCGGATGCAAATCGAATGGCGAAGCTCGTGAAGGGGCACATAATGAGAATAACTGCTCGACATTTAACATTTGCAAATTGTGGCGTCGCAGCAAAAACGCTGAAGCGCGGTGCAGTGGGCGAGTCTGCATATCTAAGTCCGCGGCGTTCCATTTGAATGGTGCCTGCATTTTTATGCTTCGCTTGCTTTCAAACTGATTTTAATCTGTTTTTTTGTTTTTTTTTTGTTCTTCTGTCCTTTCGTTCCATCGCAACCTTCGGTTGCTTGACTTCTGTGTCATTGTTGCCAAAAGTCCGCGTTATTGTTCCGTCTGCTCGCGCCGTTCCCGTTTTTGTCGCTTGCCCTGCTGGTCATCATCATTATTGGCATTTTGCCATTAATTTGCGCCCGAGAATTAAAAAAAAATATGTAAAGCTACGGCTCGAGAAGGAGTGCTCGACTAGCAGATACCCTGCGGATGAATGTTGAGTGCAGATTTAGAATGTTTATGATTGGTTAAGCTCGAGCTGCTCAGATGTATTGATAAGACTTTGATCTAAGTACATCAGGACATCGCTGATTACAGCTAAAGCTTCCTATGCCCTTTCAACAAGTTAAGCCAAGTAACACTAGATATCATATTGATGTGGCATGTCATGAAAGCAGATTGAGTGGGAAACCCTTCGGGCTGCAGGGCTGGGCATTGGAAGTGTAACCCATTCGAAAGTCCATTAATTCGGTTTGGGAATTAATTTAAGTTTAGTTCAATTTTATTTTATCTTTTTTTTTTTTATATTCTATAACTGAGAAGTACAAACATTCCCAGCTTACCTCCCACACATCTCAAAATATAAATTAAAGTATAAAATATAAAAGTAAATTAATCGAACGATTTTTATTTGTATATTTCATATATTCATGTTCCCTATAATCCATTTTTTATTTGAAATATTTAAAATTTCAATTGTCGCATCTTCTGCAAATTCATTTGAAAACAAAAAAACGTAACAAGGATAACAAGGATTGCAGAGACTTTTTATGACACACGGAACTGTATGCATAGAACAATATTTTGGCATTTTCATGTGTGACTACACAGACATAAATAAATAAATATATTTATTTATTTATATATATGTTTATCTGCGCTCAACCGAATCATTGAAATATGCACATATGCGACAGAAAAAAAGGAGAGATTGTCCTGGCTGATTGACAAGATATGACGTGAAGTAAGCTGCTTTACGGTTCGAGCCGCTGAAATATTTGAAAGATATTTTAATGTGATAAATATGTATGCCCAGAGGCAAATGTTCTCTGCTTGAAAGCAAGAATAATTAAAAGTCAAATGAATGAAGACTCGCCTGTTGTGAGCTCTAGGACTGCGCATGATAAGGGGCTATATTTCGAGACTCAATTAGGGATGATCCTGAATAATAATAAAAGTAGAATTGTCTTGCCACGCCTACTAGCAGCCGCTAATCTCTAAGGACTTAGGAGTTCCTTTTATGTGTTTTCAATAGCCATTCTCAATATCATCCAGCTAGAGGTTGCTTTTAGTTTCCAGACTTTCATAGAGTATTTGGCAGTTGGTTGCATCTGTTCACAAAACTTTCTTAATTTTTGTTGGCTTTTTTGTTGTTGTTTCTAGGTTCGCCGAGAACAATGATAATTAGCAGCTCAAATAATCAAGTGCAGCTTTCATTTTCACAATGCTATCAGCGAAAAATTGAAAACAAAGAGGAGCACGGACAAAGTCTCTCGCTGGGCTCGCCCCAGCCTCAGCTCCAGCTCCAGCTCTAGCTCCAGCTCCGGCTCCAGCTGCCGCCCCTGCATCCTCGTGTTGTTTTTTGTGGACTATTCTTTGGGCGCAGGCTCTCGTTGTGGTTACAAATATTTGGCCGGCTGTTCGAGGCTAAAATTTTATTGAATGCTAGCTCCGCGATTGGCAGTTGAGTTCAGTTTTAATCTGTCTTAATTGTTGGCTCCGCGCTGAAAACAATGGCCCCCAGGCCGCTCAGCCCTGGGCCTGGCCAGACGCTGAATGCCATGAAAAGAAAGGCGAACTAGATTGAACATTTATCCACGAATTGCAGGCAATTAAATACCCCTTTTAAATGTAAAGGAGGATACTTGAACTGAAACTATGCCTAGTCAGTGCATGGGCTGGAGGAGAAGTATGAACCTATGCAAATAGTCAGCATCGGATGAGGCCAGTTCCATCCAGCATCAGTTATTTTAGATGACTAAAGAGATGATTGATACTAACAGCTATGTAGAGAGTAAGTTCCTATATTGCATTTATGAATTGACGTTAATTGAAGTAATCGATAACCAGGCTTAAGATATCGATAAATGTTAAACCTCAAATATTTTACTGAGCTAATACCTTTCGAGCAGTTGGCTATATAGAAAAGAATATATAAGCATATTCAAGAATTATAATAACTATTCAAGCAATGCAGGGTATCTTTCAGTCAGTCAATACTATAAGAATAGTTCCGATTTTTCCCATTTAAGTTGTATCCTTCTTCATATGCTTTCCACTGACTGTGCAAAGATCATGCCTGAAACTAACGAAGCTTGGCAATTGTAGAGAATGATAAGATCGAATAGTCCATATTGAGCGCGCATCACGCAGTCGTCTATAGCCCACGTCTCGCTTCGTTGTATTGAAGTATAATTTCAAAATTTTGTTACTTAAGTCAAAATCAAAGTTAGAGGTCATCATCATCCACGCATTATTTCCGGATCATTTGTGGCAGACCATGGAACAGCAACAGCAACAGCAACAACAATAAAAGCAAAAAGTGCCTTTAAAGCGTGGCTGAATTTTACGCTTAATTTAGCACTGGCAACATTATGCATACGCAACCAATTCGGAATCGATTGCGATGCCTATATCACTGTCAATGCGTGCGCCTCAAATATCAACGGCAGCACCAACATCTGGCCAACATAATGTGGGCCTTGCCTAAAAGAGGGCAACGCTTGCTGGCTGCTTTTTTCTTCCTCTCTGCTTCTGCTTCTTCTTCTTCTTCTTCTTCTTCTTCTCGTTTTATCTGACAATACAGCACTAAGCACTTCGGGCACACCCGACAACAAGGGCAACAACAATAACACGAATATAAATAATCATAACAAAATGTGAACGTCAAAAGGTGAGGCAGCCCCTAAAATGGCTCAAGAAGCCATTGAGCCTGAAAGAACTGGGAGAGACAGTGGGCCGAACGGCCAAGTGTGTGGACAGAAACAGACAGAAAAGTCGGGCAATCTAACTAAACAAGATCTACTCTATATCTCTCTATATCTCTATATATTCAAATTGAATTAGAAATACATAGTCCTACTCGATATATATCATGTATAGGTCGAGAACTAACCACTGTACACCATGGCAAGATCCTAAGATCCAGAAATGCGTGCCGCTAAAATGTTATGGCCATGAGCGGCAGCTTCCATTTGCTTGCATCGCTGAATGTGCCGCACAGGTGATGGCAAATTGATGCTGTTATTGTCAGGCGTCTCACGCCATGTCGCTGTCCTGCTTTGTTTCTGACATCGCCTCTGCCTCTGTGTAGCTGTTGTTGTTGGCGTGGCTTTGGTGCCAAAAAGCCAAGCCCTGTCAAATGTCATCGCTTGACTTCTGCCACCTAAAAGCCCCCCATGTCCACCCCCGACCACCAAAGTTCTCACGTCCTCTCATGTCAGACGGCCATAATCATTGCCGTTCATACATAATGGACTCATTGATATTCGCAGAAAGCAACAAAGGCAGTTACGAAACAACAAAGGCCAAGTGGCTCTGACTTTTACATCGACTGGGCCCTCAGCTCACAGCTGACCCGCAGCCTAAACTGGCCCGTTTGTTGGCCTTGTCGTAACGGTAATTGCCAACAAAACGAGTGATTAACCTGACAATACACACCAGCTCACACACACACACACACACACACACACACACACACACACATACTCTGGCTGCAACTGTGAGAGTCACTGTGACAGTCACTGTGACTGCGACAACGCCCACATTCCATTCCTGCTGCGACCTTGCCCAGTGGTCGACACGGCGTATACTCGACGCTCGGGCATTCCTGCAGCTAATGTTTAGCATTGCTTAACTACCTGCCCCACGATCCCCACGGCCAGCGAGCGTTCCCTGCAACTGCTCCATGCAGCCAGCAAATGACTGAAAACCGAAAGTAGCACGGCCAGTGGCAGGGCAACTGGGAACTAAAATTAAGCGAGCTTTTGCTTCTCTGTTTTGATCGCCATGAAGAGCACTGCAACTGCTAATAAGTAGGTGGAAAGGGAAATGAATACACTATATTGGACCATATATCCTGTATCTATAATACGAACTGATACAGGTCTTCTATCAGATACCTTTCAATGGGCTGCTGATGAGTTGCAGTTTGGTCTAGAGCCAAAAGTGAGCAGCGTGGGGGACATAAGCCCATATACATGGGATGTTTAAAAGCTCTGACAAAACAAAACGGAGAAAAACAGAGAAAAAAGGGAGCAAAACAAGAAAAGTTCTCAAAGACAAACGCCATTTGCACATAAGCTCTTTTCATACGCTTTCCGAAACAGTGTAGAAAAATCTGCATATTGTGCCGCTTAGAGCCGCCTTTACATATATTTTCATTTGATTTGATTTTAGTTTGCTCTCGTTGCTGACACTAGCGTTGGCCTGGCCAAACTGGCCGATGATTTCATTTGATTGGCGGCGACAGATATTTGTGTTTCCGTATTGTCAATTTGCAACGAATTAATTTACATATGCAAATGCCGCAACACCTTAAATTGTTTGTAACAAAAACAAAATCAAAATCCACAAAAAAAAAAAAACAAAAATGAAAGTAAATGGAGAACAGAAGTGGAATCAGTTGATTGTGCAATGAAATGTTAAAATGAATTTCAAATTTGTCACCTATCGCAATTTATAGCCAGAGGCAAATATCTGCTGCTGCACACAAATTTATGTAAACTCAAAAACAATAATATTTAAATGAATGAAGCTATCCGAGAGTGTTTACAGCGAGATCCAATAAGCAGTTGTTTGCTCCTTGGGTGCAAAGTGCTCTGAGGACTGTCAGTCGAACAAGCGCAGGAGCAAGGGGACAGCGAGGACTAGGCAACTAGGAAATATGCTTAAGAGCAGAAGCTATTGAGAAAGGCTATCCTTAGCTAAATAACATTCTATATAGGAAGGTTCTAGAGGGGGTATTCGAAAGGATGGGAAGAACAGGACTAGGATGACTAGGCAACTAGGAAATATGCCAAGAGCTATAAGACTTTTATTCCAGAAGGCATAAGAGAATATATTCGGAAGGGAACTGAACTAAGAATCCTTGAACAGGACTAAGGAGATATCCTCAGCTGAATACTTAACATTTGAAGCATTGGATCTAATGATGCAGCAGAGAAACTACCCAAAAAGATCGAACGAATAGGACTCAAATATATACTCAACTCAATACCCATTAAGTGTGCGATGTCAGAAAGAATCATATGAAATGGTCAAAAAGATCGGATAGATAAGACCAGAAAAAATAGCTAATGACAAGCACTTTCCATTCTCATTATCAAAACTTGATAACTATTTGAGCTGAATTCCTGCATAAGTCAGTAGTTGCTCCACTATTATTTTAGTTGTTTTACCATAGGGGTATTCCTGCTTGTGATAGATAAATAAAATAGCGAGAAAGAGTCTGTTAGTTCTTCATATCCACACGAACTCAGCTGACTGTTCTGTGCCATATTCCACTGATATGTTTCGTTGATTATTTCATTTCATTCATTATCTTGTCAGGCACCAAGTTGCTTCAGCGAATCAAATAAAATACTGCGAAAATTGCAGTCTCAACTGGCTCAACGTTCATCAGGAGGCTCATGCGTAGCCAAGTATAAAGTTTCCACGTGTCAGGATTGTCCTCTGCGCAGCCTAAGGGCTGTCCTCCGTCCGCCTGCTCGGCTTCGGCTTGAGCTGCATTCCGCCAGGAGCACGTGCAACAATTTGCGCATTGGGCTATTCCTTTGAACTTGCATAACTTTTGCGGCTTTTTAACGGCCCGGCTCGGCAGTAGCTTTATCTAAACTTTGCAATGCAGTTAGAAGCTAAATTAAAATTGCAAGTTTCGACTTCAGCCTTGCGATGCTCCAGCTGCAGTTCTCGAGCTGCCGAGTTGCAGAGTTGCTTTGCGTGCGACCCGAAAAGCCAGCTCCAGTTTCCATCTTGGCTTCTGCCTTTTGATTTTGCTAATAAAATTGTCAAGTACGTTTTGTCAAAATGCCAAAAATGTTGTTTGAGAAAACGTTCAGCTTCCGGCACGAGCGAGCGTCCTTCTTATGCGCTTGTTCGTGTTATCATACCCTGCCGCGGTTAAGCCACGGCACGAAGTGGCCACACTCTGCATGGAAAGAAGGCAATCAATGAACGGAAGAAGAAGTCTATAGAGTTCAAACTAAAAATATATTATGGATCTGTATATTTATACAGGATATATTCTCTTTTGGCTTGTCTTAGGCCAGTTCTTCATAGCATCACCTTGCAGGGTATCAGCTAGTCGGTCAATCTGAAGTCTAGAGCTCTCCTTCTAGTTGTTTTTATGTTTGTTTGACTGAGGTAAGTTTTGCATGCAAAACATGTGTAAAATTGGAGAAACGCCATCAACTGGCCAAAAGCGTTCGATTTTATTTCTTATTATGCCTTGAGGAAGAACAGGACGTGCCTTCGTTTGCTCTGGCCAAAGTAGCTAACTGGACAACGGTCAGTTGGTCAGCTGGGCAGCTGTGGGCCAGGATAGTTATGCTTCGTTGCCTAAATTAAATAACACAAGGACTTTTCGAGAGAGAGAGAGAGAGAGAGAGAGAGAGAGAGAGAGAGAGACAACCGAGTGATATACCTAGGAATATCTAAAGATATTTATGCTTACTGAGCGATATCTTTGCCAATACCAAAAGTCGTAGACAGCAGATACACGCCTGAAGCATACCTGGAATGTGGGCATCTGCTGCGAGCAGAGAAGAGCAGAAAATTGTTCAGTTAGAGCACTTGGAGCACTAGAGATTGTTTTACATTCCCCTTGGCTTGAAAGCCTTGTCACATTGCACTTTTGCTGCTGCAGCCGTTAAGTGTTCCCATTTGGATGCCTGGCCTGTTCTAGGGTGTACTTAACTCTGGACTGGACGAATTCAAAGCTGCAGCAGCACGCTCAATGCGCATTTTAAATAGCCGGAGAATGGGAGCTCCAGGTATTGGGAAAGGCGGCCAGGTCCTTCAAAAATTTCAAAAGGAGCACCGAAAAGAGAGAGAGAGAGAGAGAGAGAGGGAGAGGGAGAAAGAGAGAGGGAGAGAGAGAGAGTGAAAGTAGTGTATCAGAGAAGGCAACAATGTGCAGTATGCTTAAAGTTTGTGCACCATTTCCACTTAGACTAATTAACTCCGCCGTCACTTGACTCTGTTATCCACGTCGTGGACGCCCAGGACCGACCCGGGCCGAGCTGAGTGCAGCAAAGCCGTTAGTGGATTGTTGCAGTGGTTCTTGGCTCTTGTTGTTGTGGCCATACGGTCATCCGGTCATCCGGTCACTCGCCAACAGAAGCAAGACCGCAGACAGTCGAGCAGCATCATTAAAACTCTTTGCTGACTTGTGGGGAACGAGAACGAGAGCGGGCACGGGAATGAGCACGGGAACAGCCACCAAGTGCGGGGCGGGGGCGGGGGGAATATAAAGCAATATCATCCCAAAAATATACTCGCTTAACTTTTCACTGATTGTACCGCTGGTCGCTTGGCAGCCCCAGCAGCCCGAACAATCAACAAGAACTTGTTACTACAGCATTTGAGAGTGATGCGAAATTAACTGGTACCGAATGCAGCTATCCGGCTATGCAGCCAGCCGAGAGCGAGCCAAGCCGAGCTAACCAACGTCCATTACTTGTCAGGCCACGCTAAAACATGCAGCTGGGGACGTGCTCGTTGCAGGGCCAAGCGGTGCGATCGTAAGATGCCCTAATTAATGACCCGAGTGGACTGCGGGCTCATACATGAGTAATTGTGTAAATAGAAACGTTAGCTCAATCGTGTATCCTGTATCCTTTGACCTTTATCCTTTATCATTTATCCTTTATCCTTTATCCTTTATATTTTATCCTTTATCTTTTATCCTTCATTATTTTTCCTTTATCCCTTATCCTCTAGTCTTTGTCGTCGATCCTCTATTCTGTAACCTGTATCTTTTAGCCTTTGTAATTTATTCACTATCCTTTATCCTTTATCCTCTAGTCTTGATCCTCTGGTATTTGTCCTCTATCCTCTATACTATAGGTATACTTTATTCTCTTTCGCCTGTTCGTCATCCTTTATATTGTATCCTTTATGCTTTATCCCCTACTGTCTCTTCAGTGTCCTCTATTCTCTATTGGCTCTCTTTTATACTTTATCCTCCATTCTCTGTTTGTCATATTTTATACTCTCTCCTCTATTCTTTATCCTTTATTCTCTATATTCTATCCTCTATTCTCTATCCTTCTCCTTTATCTTCTTTATTCTGTCCTTCATATTCTTCATAGTTGCTCTTCTAGCCCCTAGCGGCAAGGCATTGTCATTTATCCTCTATACATTATCCTGTACACTCTATCCCTTATCCTTTGTTCTTTATCCTTTAGTCTTCGTCCATTTTTTTTTTATCCCCTATCTTCCATTCTCTTTACTCTCTCCTCTCTCCTCTTTACTTTCTCTTCTATCTTATATCCTATATCTTATAGCCTATGCCATTTATCCTTTATCAGTTATCCTTTGCTATCTATTTTCTGTTTTCCATCTTGCACCTCTCATCTCTCAATCCATCTCTGTTTTCCGTTCATACATATCTCTGGCTCTTCGCCTAAGCTTTTGCTCAAATTAAAACTCCCGCAACGGGCAACGCCGGGTATTTTGTTTAGCATTACAAACTTTTCCACCAGTTGGCATACAAAAAATCCAATACTGAAATTTAGTGGATCTAGTCCAGTGTGCACGGCAGTGTTGGAAAACCAGTTGCTGGCAGCTACATGCAAACAGTTCTCCTACATACGCATGCAAAGTTTTCAATTACGCAGTTTTTTAATATTATGGGTACATGGTATATGCATTGTATATAAGGAGCAGAAACAAAGCAAAAAATGTATAGTTTGGAAGGAGCACACACACTTCTTCTCTCTCTCTCTTTCTCTCTCTCTTCCTGTCTCACATAAAGATTATACATTCCGTTAAAGTTGCTCGAACTTCGCCAAAGTCCAGCCCGGCCCGGCCCGGCCCGGAGAGTGTTTGCATTGTTGCTGGCACATTTTTAGCCATTTTCCAAATGCACTTAAAGCGCAAATGGAAATCGAAAAGCAAAAAATGGCGACAGGCCGCATAAAATGTTAGTACTGTGTACGTAATTGAAATGGCATTTACCATTAGTCAGCCGGGGGTTGGGTCTTGGCTGGGGCTGGGGCTGGGGCTGGGGCTGGGGCGGGGGCGATGGGAGCGACTGGAGGTGGTCGCGGGGTTCCGCACATGAACTGCGCGCTGAACTGAATAGGTTGCTGAGTAGGATGTGATGGTTGCTAAACAAAGGCGTGGCCCAGGCATCCAACCATACGAAACAGAAACTCAATAAAAATCAAAGAGCAAGGTGTGGCAATGTCGCGGGGCAGTCAGTCAGTGGCAATGGTTGCTGGTCACTTGGCAAAGCGTAGCAATGGAAGTTGAAACCAAGCCAGTGCCTTACGCTCTGAAAGAGAAAGAGAAAGAGAGAGGGTGTGTGTGTGTGAGAGAGAGAGAGAGAGAGAGAGAGGGAGACATGATGGACAGGGGGCAAATAATAGGCGACCAAACTACATGATTGAAAGCTTTCACTTGTTTGGGTTTTTAAGGCATGGCGCACTCGGCATTTGTGTATTTTAGACCACGAAACCCTCGCTCGCCCTCGGCCAATTTGCATATAGCTTTGGCCAGCTTTCCCCCCGGGGCGATTGCGGCAAAAGGCGCGTAATGAAAACTAATAAACTAAGCAAATGAATTGCAGGCGATAGTAAAACTCGGCCAAATGGAGCGAAACCCCAGTAGCTCAACAATTAAATGGCTACGCCGCGTCGCTGAGCGAAGCGTCTTGTCTCGTTCACAAAAAATGCTGGGCTACATGGGCGTATACTTAATGTGGCTTTGTATAAGCGTGTGCCAGCTGCAGCTCTTTTACTCTTTCTTCAATTTTTTAGCTGAGCAGGAAAGCTGTCGATGGTGGCCACAGCCATCGATAGCATTGATCGACTTGAAAGCTTCAGAGCTTCAGTTTTGTAAGGTGTTTAAGGTTGAAGTTTGTCCATATGTCATGAAAATCTTATTTGATTTTACCTTAAAGAGCTTGTAGAGACATTCTCTAAATGATACGATACATCAGTTTAATACATATATAATATATCGATATCTTGGCAAAGGCTAATGCCTATCGATACGCCATCGGTGTTATCAACAGCTCTAGATACTTTTCTCTCGAGCTGAGCCTTTTCATATAATAAACACAAATCTTTTTCGGCATCTTTCATTATTTATTTCAAATATTTCCAATATATATATAAAACTGCTGCCTGTATTCAGCTCAAGGCAACAAGCTTGATATACAAAATGTTTGCTCAGTGTTCTCACAAGTCGGACTTGACCCAGTTGCGTGGAAATTAGAAATAGCTAAGATTTCTTAGCATACATTTCCGTAGCTGAACGGTCAGCTACGGCGGAGCACAATAATGAAGGCTAACAAAATGCATAAAATATTGCTGTAGGAGGCGGAGAGGCCTCTCTGGAGGTCGTATTGTCGCCTTGTCGCATGGCCCTTTAAATGGCTGTCGGGAGGAGCGAGAGGCCACTTTTCACTTCAAAGCCCGCTGTTTGGGTTGGGCTGCTAGTTAGGGCTGTGGGGCTGGTCCGGCTTAGCCAACTTGTTGTGGCCGTCGCGCCTTTTACTATTGATTACAAATAATACTTATCATTATCATTTGTTGCCGCTGGCGACGCGTCGTGACAACTTTTTGTCTACATTTTGTCTGCGCTCGATGCGCCGCTGCCTCCTGCTGGCAAAAGCTAATAAACTGCGTTATTTGCCGTTAATTGTTTCTGGCCTACTCTCATTGTTATTGGGCTGGCGTGCCAAGCCGCCCCGATCGCTGCCGACTGCCGGCTGCCGCGTGCTAATAGCTTTCAATTTCAATGCCGCGCTTCCATTTCATTCCGAGAAGCACAGGAACACTTGTTAACATCGCCGGAAATTAATGGTGACACTTTATTGGCGCTCAATTGTCTTTGCCCCCCTTCTCGGCGCTGCCACCTTTTATGGAGCCTTGTTGCCATTTAATGAGTGGAGGGGGCTGCAATAATCACGCCCTGCGATCTGGAGCATTTAAAAAGCGAACTCCTCAAATGAAATATTTATGCGCTACACACGCCTACAAATTCGAGCGCGAGTGGGTTGAGCTATGCATCGGAGAGTAGCAGAAATCAATGCTCACTCGGTAGCTAGCTGCTAGGCCAGAATGAGATGGAAGTAGTTAAGGAAAGTCTATAGCTTTGTCTAGAGTCTACTGTAATCGAAATATATATATATCTTATGGATTTCATAGCAAAGCAAATGCCAGCGACTGTTGTGATAGTATTAGTATCGGGCTGAGATACTATTGAATAATAGGTTTGTGTCTTAGCTGAGCACTTCTCATCTCTGTTGCTGTTGCTGAATGTAGTCCCAGCTGTTGCTGTGCGAGAGAGCGAGAGAAGGCTATTTAGCCCATGCAGAGAGGGTCGTCATGATTGTCAGCTAAGCATGCTCGACAGATACAGTGGGAATCTCTTTTCGATAGAGATCAAATTATATAAATTGAATGAAAATTGTTCAAAATTGTTATGTATTATTACTAAACTAGCTTTTTTTGTTAACTGAGTGGCAGCTTCATCTGGTTATACATGAGGTAAAGACAGAAATGGATCGCAGTCATGACATATATACAATTACTAACCAATATTAACAAATCCAATTTCCATCATTTCAATTATGCAAATATGCATTTGAAGACATCAATTGTTAGGAATTTCTATCGCCTTGCTCTCTTCCTTTTCCCATTCTCACACAGACACAGAAATAAACTTGAATAGATCCATGGAGCTGCCATCGATTACTCCTTGCACACTATCTTTACATAGTTTTTGTTTTGTTTTTGTGCCTGGGGCGTGGTCATTAATTGATGTTGAAATATTAAACAGAAACAGCTAAATACCGTTAGCTGCACAAATGCCGGCGAATATCCTTCGAATGGCGCACATGCCAAATTCAAAAAGTTTTGCCGTGCAATGCGAAGGAAATAAAAGAGCAGATGTTGGAGCTGGCAACAGCCGCACACACACACACAAGCGCGCCCATAATGCAAACAAAACAAAACACAAAAAAGGCATCCATTTAATGCGAAAGGAGCACACACACACACGGAAGGTGGGCAGGTGGGCAGGCGGGCAGGCGGGCAGGCGGGCGGTCAGGTGGGAGGTAGAAATGCAGGCCAGGGATGGAAACCGGAAACAGGATGAAAAATTAAATGTCGAACTGGAATTGAAAATGGAAAAAGCGCGCGCTGCATTTGCACAATAACATTAAGCTGAAATTAAACACGAAGCATTTGGCCAAATACGCGCCCCTGCAGCCAACCAGCCAGCCAGCCAGGCAGCCAGCCAGGCAGCCAGTCGAACATATTTCGATGCAAGGAGCAACAATTTGTCGGTGAGGTCAAGAGCCCAAACACTTGGCGTTGCAATGACGCGAACATTTTGAAATCCATTAATATCCATCATTACCCATGACTTTGCAACAATGTTTCGTATACCCTGCATTGAAAAGCGCAGCGAGAGGCATCTCCTGCTAGGCAGAAACTCAAAATCGAGCCATGGCTCTAGCTCTATACATATTCAGGCACTTACTCAACTTGCACTTTTGACGACCTTTGGTTAACTGTCTATGCATATTCCTCATACACTTTAATTTCTCTAGTCTACAATGGACAGCTGCGCACAGTTAGTACAGGGTATCTGTCAGTTGTGCAGCTGTGACTGCTCTTGTCATCATTTTATTACTGTTGAAAGCCCGACAGCTTTTAAACTCTTGCCTTTTCGTGACTTGAAACGAGGTTTGCAACTCGACTGCAGCGAATTTGGTTTTTATTATTATTCGCACCAAATGTTACAATTTTTAATATGAAATATGTTGAGCGAGAGTTACGCGGCCCCAAGAGCTCTATATGTATATATGGTCGAATATTGTATGACCGATTAGAAGAACTAGAAAACGAAATCCTAACAAAGTTTTATGACAAGACTGGGTTGCAGAGAGTGAGAGAGAGAGAGAGAGTAGGGGGGGAGTGAGAGAGAGAGAGAGAGATAGAGAGAGAGTGAGATGGATAGAGAGAGTGAATGAGAAAGAGATCTCTCTCTGAGACACAGACTTACTTGGTAATACTTGTAGTATATTATTAGTATATGTAGTATAATTATCAAATAAAATAATAATATTATTATTAGTTGTTCTATTATATACATATTATTATGTATGTATGTAGAAATAATATCATATAAATACTTATAAACAATTAGCTTAAGCTTAAGGACTCTGGGCCGCTTGGTTATAGGCATTGCATACTGTTAAGATAAAATTTATGAATGTTCTTAGAGAACATAAAAATTGGCAGAAGAAACTATCAAATAAATATTTTAGTATTGCTCCAAGAACATTTGGTGCATTATGTAAAATATAAAAAACAAATTTAATTTTTATATATAATTAAATATATTTAAAAATATATGAAATCTATTTGGTCGATTATTTACTGACGATAAAATCTACTATTCAAGAGAGTAATATTGAACGAGAGTCATAGCCCTAGACATGCATATGAATACATTTTCCAATCACTTGTCCACTTCCGTGAGTTGGCAGGGCACATCTCATTGCCGATATGCCCGTTCGCTGGGTAGACAATTACATTGCACTTTGGCCAACGTTGGGTTACGAAATGAGCAGTACTTTTTAATGACTCCACATTTCGTCATTTTTTCGTGAATCCTGAATCCTGACACGGGTCTGAGCAAAGAGCGCAAAGAGCGCAAAGCGCAATGCGCTGCTCGCTGGCTCTCGAATAACAAAGTGCTTTGGGCCTTCAGCAGCAGGTGGCGCGCTGTCGATGTGTGTTAAAGCCAACAAGTGACGGAAGTGAAATTACAGCGCATAGAAATTAAAACTCAAGTAAGCAAAAATCATTTTAAGAGTTTTCGTTGTTTTTTTTTTTTTTTTTGCAGCCAGGGCGACAAAAGACGTGCCAGGCTTAAGGCTGAGCAAAGAGTGGGCTTTAAGTCGCACTGAAAAGTCGTTGTCAACAGGGAAAAAAATGAGAGAAGTTAAGAGAGAGAGCGAGAGAGAGAGAGAGAGAGAGAGCAGAAATGCCTTGACACGCAAACTACGAAATACTCTTGCTCATAGGGGAAGGCTTAGGCCCGAGTTGGCTTTGGGTGAGATATGGACATAGTTTGTAGGAAGGCTATAAAGATCTTTGAGCGAATATTCTATATGCTTCAGAGGCGACACTTATCGATATACATCGTCTATCGATAGCTGTGTTTATCATTTCTTCATGGCCACATAAAATACATATGTGCAGCTAAGGCCTTCATCAAATCTGGTTGCCTTAAAATACGCTTTCATCTTGATATTAGCCAAAGGCATAAGTCTGCTGTAGTCGCAAGTGCTCCAGCTAGCTAGCTCGATACGTTGCACGCAGCGCCCAGTTACCGCGTTGGCATTCGAGATTTCTTTGATATAAACACAGAAACACTCACACACACGAACACGCACACAGAAGCACGCACTTTGCAAACAGCGCACTTTATGCATCGGCAGTGCTTCGTTTTCCCTTTACCCCAGTTAAGTGGCATACGTGTGTGTGCGTGTGTGTGACAAGGGAGAAATGCGTATAAATGCGGCGAGAGGGTAACTGCAAGACTAGACAAATCTGACTTATTAAGTTAACTGATGTGCTGTAGCGAGGTGCCAAAGGGAAGCTCGCGAGTCTGAGTGGCAGGCAAGCCGGGTATATTTCGCATCAGCCGTGCCACTCTGACTTGTAGACTTAACTGATGCGAGAGTCTTATGACTGGCTGTAGGTGTCAGGCAGACAAGCAGGGTATTCTAGAGTCAGACATGTTGGTCTGAGGGACGCAGATTCAACGTGTTGTGGAGCTAAGAAGATAGGAAGGGTATTCTGAAGTCGTGCATCTCTTAAAGTCTGTGGCAAGAGTGACCTAAGGTCGTCATACTTCAAGTCGTGTGGCAGGGTATCCGAGAGTCGTTTGGTCTCAGGTGCTCCTACTTTAAGTTCACATTCAGGGTATCCCAGAGTCGGGCATTTCGTCTTTCGACTCGCTGACTTATTATGTTAGCTGATGTGCTGCCGCAAGTGCATGCATCGAAAGTTTTAAGAGCATAAATTGTGCTCGGATTACGTGTCGTTCATTTGAGTGCGACTCTGGGGCGAAGCTAACAGCATCAACTGCCAATAAAATCAATTGATATTTTATTATTGTTTTTGTTTTCGTCTCGTTACAGTGCTGCAGGCCGTCAGCTGGGAGGAGTGGTGGACCTACGACGGCATCTCAGGTGAGTGATTGCCTTGCCTCGCCTCGCCTCGCCTCGAAATTAGAATTCAGCGCGAAGAACTTTAAGATTTTGAGCCGGAACAGGAACAGTCGCCTAATCCCATTGAGTGTCTGCCGATAGATATGGAAGCATATACCTGTGTGTACCTTGGGTCGCAGCAAACACATTCAGCGCTGGCTCTTACATATTAAAGCCAGCACTCGATTTAAGCCCTTTTTACTACTTGAGTAGGTACATAGTGACTGCGG
The DNA here is from genome assembly GCA_035047545.1 of Drosophila paranaensis. Taxonomy (NCBI): domain Eukaryota; kingdom Metazoa; phylum Arthropoda; class Insecta; order Diptera; family Drosophilidae; genus Drosophila; species Drosophila paranaensis. The sequence continues at coordinate 1,786,091 of JAWNPL010000207.1, read as the reverse complement.
GTCGTATAACATTTTAGCCACCCTCAAGGAGATGAGAGGCAGAGTCGGAGACGAAGATGTATGTAAAGTTGCCGTATATTCGTCGTCATCTTATGTATCTGGCTGGCATTCGCAACAATGTTTGCGCAAAATAACGTAGCATACTTTTTGACATTAAGACACGCTGGCACCTGTCACAGCGACTGCTCTCGTATTGCCAGTTGCTGCTGCTGTTGTTGTTGTTGTTGTTGTTGTTGTTGTTGTAAAACGATTTTACCAGTGAGCAAAACTGCACACGTGAGCTGGCAGCGGGGCTGGAGCGGCGGGAGCGGCGGGAGCGCCTCGGAAATGGAGACGATTTGCAGCTGTCTAATGGAAGGCAGACGAAATACGCCAACAGAATCTGGCCATAAATAACTTTACTTGTTTCTTGGTCCATTGTCTGAGTCCGCATCCAGATAGCAGAGAAACTGCAATCGCCCCCGTTTAGCTCAGTTCTGCAGTCGAATGCCTGCCTGCCTGCCTGCCCGAGGCACTTGCCTCAAGGTTAAGAAAAATTTCAATGTGTCTCAAGTCAACCGGGCAGTGTGAATGCGTCCTGAGAGATTACAGCTAGACGCCAGAGCCAGAGCCAGAGACAGAGCCAGCGTCAGCGTCAGAGCCAGCGTCTGTCAGTCCAGTCAAAGCAAACGCCAGATAAGCGCGCCTTTTCCTCCTGTCTTCCAGGACTGCCCAGTCGTCAGCTGCTCTTAATCTCATTAATGACAACAGCGACGCCATTTACACAAGACAAATGCATAAAAAAGTTCAAGTGCTTTGAATTTGGTTTCGCATTTACAACTCCAACTGAGCGCAGAGTAGTTGCGCTTCCGTCCAACCGTCTCTTAAAGCTAGCCGAGAGCTGCAGCTATAGCAGGTGCTAAGGCTGTTGTAATATATATAAGCAATATCTAAGACTTATTTTGAGCTGCTGTTGCAGAAGGGCTCAGCTTAGATTCCCTATGGATTACTGGCTTTACAGAACTTGGATTGTGAATCGGTATTCTGCAGTCGGTAGCATCCGACGTGCTTACTCGCCTTACATCAATTGTTTTTCAAGCTAAAAACTCTACTCTACTTAAAGAGTCTGGAAATATAGAAGCTTTCAAGTAACTAAAGACTTATTCTGACAGAGAAAATATATATATCTGATAAAAATATATATAAGCTATATCTAGTAATAGTTTTTGGCTGCAGTTTCAGACGGGCATAGTTGAGATTCCTTAAAGACTACTAACTCAACGTTTTCTGGACTGTGTATAGGTATTCTGCAGTCAGTAGCACCCGGCTTAAATGCTCTTACTTGCCTAACTTTGTCAAACTAAGCTGTCTGCCGAAAAAAAAACAATAAAAACTCTTGCTGAAGAGCCTTAAATGGCAAAGATTTTCAAATAACTGAACACTTCTGATGGAGGGAGGTATATCTGATTCTAAGGTATATAGATATATATATATATTTGATATCTATATACCTCAGAGAATATACTCAAAATTTCTATATTGAATATGTCATATTCCCATAGAAAATCGAAAAGTTATATTTGCTGTAGCCTGAATTTTCCATTGGCATTATCCGAGCACCCGCAACATGTGAGTCACGGTTAACAGAGCCTCGCGATACGGTGAAAGTGTTGCAAGTCTGTAGTAAAGTAGGCGCAGCTCGCGCGACGGCGACGGCGACGGCGACGGTGTCCCCGATGCCGTAACACGTGTTGTCAACAAATTGCAGCCAAATCCGTGCGAACTTTGTGTTTCTTTGGCATGAATAAATTTGCATAAGCATTGCATACATACGTAAGTGCTGTTGTTGCAAGTTAGAAAAGACGGCGCCAGTGCGCCCTGAGGGCCCTGGCTGGAACTGGCAAGAGCTGGCGATGGCTGACGATGGTTGGGCAAAGCTGCTGCAGCTTCTTGCTTGGGCGCGCTTAAAGCGCAATTAATGCTCCGAAAAATCCGCTTGATTTCACGGCTCTCGCCGGCTGGCTGGCTGGCTGGGCCCTTAGCCCGGCTTTAACATTATTTGTGCTCGCAACAGACCAAATAAAGGCAAGTGGCAAGTGGCAAGTGGAAGCAGCCCAGCTGAGGACGAGCAGACGCCGCTAATGTTGTTAATGGCTCGGCAATTGGCTCATTGACTCGATATAGCCCCAATTTAATGGACTTCAGCTGCTGGTGCGCCGCTGAGGTCAACAATCGCTAAAACGCGTCTACGTGGCGTATCTATGATTGAAGATTGCGATTGCTCCGGCCGATATAAGCGGCGGAACGTGTTGATTCCGTCATGCATTCGATGCCGATGCCGATGCCGCATCAAACCAACATGTGTGTCGCATTAGCAGGCTCTGGCAGGCAGTTACGCGGCGCAGTTGCCGCTGCATCAAAGCGTCTTCATGCAACGTGAGCGGATGATGAGATTGTGCATAGCAAAGTTGGCGAACATTTTCTCGTTAAAGATTAGCGCGGGTAGCACGAGTGGTGCGAGCTCTGGGCGATACCTCTACTGAGCCCACGCCATAAATTGACAAACGGAGCAAATGCAGGGAATATCCTTTATGGTAACAATACATATATAATAATCCATGTATTACATTGGATTACCATTCTCATCTGACTCCTAGCTTTAGCTCGCTTCCTACTCATCTGCTCTGCTTACAGGTCCTGCCTTTTGGGGCCTCATCAATCCGGAATGGTCGCTCTGCAACAAAGGACGCCGCCAGTCGCCGGTGAATCTGGAGCCGCAGCGTTTGCTATTCGATCCGAATCTGCGCTTGATGCACATCGACAAGCACAGGGTAATCTCAGCCCAACTAAACTAAATCTAAGATATCAATCGTTAGCATACACTAGCTCGAACCACATATATAAACCGAACTTGCATCAGATTACTTCCATTGCATACTTACGATTGCTCCTTTATATTTTATTCTCTTCTGCTTACGCACATCTCTCTGGTCTTCCCTTTGACAGATAAGTGGCATCATAAGCAATACTGGACACAGCGTAATATTTACAGCCGGCAATGATACCGTCGCCAACTATGACGGCATGCAGACGCCAGTGAACATATCTGGCGGACCGCTCTCGTATCGCTATCGTTTCCATGAGATACACATACATTACGGACTACACGACCAATTTGGCTCCGAGCACAGCGTCGACGGCTATACGTTCCCCGCCGAGGTAAGTCGAAAGCAGACAATGCGACTGTCCCACAGCTCTGTTAATTAACAGAGAAAGAATTGATTTGGAAAAACTAAAAAAGTATATATTAAATGAATAAGCAGAGCTAAAGCTGAGCTCCAAAATATTATTCTATTTATGCGCACTAGCCGTTGGTAATTATTTATATAAATATGAGCATAAATATTTGTGTAAAAGTTAAACTCTTTTAGCTGATTTACATTTAAAATTTTGCATAAAACTAAAATTTATCAGAACTTTATTCAGCTGAACATAGAAAAGTTTCAGAGCGAATTGTTATTGCAGGTGAAATACGTTAACTACTGAATACATATGCATGTATCGACTGCCTGCATACACATATATATCGCATACATGTAGTCTGCCTGTATTCAGAGCTCAATGATGGCAGCCGAGCGAGCACTCGCGACTTGTTCGATTCCACTTGTCGTCGCCTGTTAATCGTCTGCTTAAATATTTACGCCGATAAACGAGCGGCTTATTTGATCAAGGTTAAAGTCAACATTTCAAGTTCACTGCCAAATTGTCTCTTTTCCTTCCTCTGTTTATTTACATTGTTTATAAATGGGATATATGGGAGGAGGGCAGTTGATGCTCTTTTTAAAGACTATTTATATCTAGCTATAATATATGCATACAGCCACGCCTCCTTCTGGCTTTTATATACTTTCTTCAGCAATAATCTGTCTGCCCGCGAAGCGACTTTAGATTTTAAAACTATTTTTATTTTATTCTTTACTCATTCAACTCAGATTTGAACACTATTTATAAATCAATTTCACTCAGCGTGCAGCTTTTAGCTTAGGAGCAAAGTTGAAGAGTTACAGCGCATCTAATGGACTAATAATAGAGTATCTCACAAGCTCGCTTCTTCAAGGGATGCTTCGCCACAGAGTCAGCCGGCCAGAAAGTAGACTCGAAGATTCCCCTGCGGCAATCAGCTCCGATGAATCTTTGCTTCTTGAAGAGCCCTGATAAGCCCATTAGGCGAAGTAGAGATGTATCTGTAAAGCATGGCCACAATTCGATCCTCGACTTGGGCAATCCACAGCAATTGCTGGAATGGGCAGCCTGATTTATTGAGTGTATCACTGGATACATATGTGAACTCTTCAGTCAATGTCCTCGCCTGTGCTTGCTGCCGCTGCAGCTTGTTTGTCGGTCCCATTTAGATGGGCACACACACTCGCCGAGTCGGTTTGTTGTTTCGCTCAGTTAATTTGCCGGCAGTTTATTAAAAATATGTAAATCCGCCAGCGGAGCCAGGGCCAGGGCGGACTCTGCAAACAGAGTGAGAAAGGCTAAAGATTAAAACGTACTGGCACTTGAGACGCGTTCGTGGCGTGCTAATTTGTCGAGCCATTTGCAGATTCAGCCGGGCCATGTGCTCAGGCAGCTGGAACTGATTGTCCATTCAGCTGCTCCTTTGCTGCCTCAGCTCGCCCGACGCCATGTTAAATGATCATTATTGATTTTACTGCCCAGTCCATAACAGATAATGGGTGAGCCAACTGAGCCAAGGAATTCACTAGCGGCATGTCAACAAATGGCAGCAAATTTCTCTCAGTCATTGTCTGCCTGTGCCCTGCCCCCTGCCCCTGCCCCCTACCCCCTCCTCATCTTCATCTTCAGTTTCTTCTTCTTCGTGTTCTTTTGCTGTTTTCGTTATGCGCACTTGGCCCAGTGGCCTGGTCCACTCCTTGCGGCCATAATGTGCAGCTGTTGCCAATTTGTAAGCTGCCGCTGCTGCTGCTTCTGCTGCATATGCAGCGTATACGTCTAATTAGTAAATGCCAATGGTGATTAACTCATATTACCATGCCGCACACTAGCACCGATTGCCGACCAAATGACTCAAATTGCTGCGAATCACCAGATAAATCAGCCGACGTAATGCAAGGCATCGTCGCAATGTCGATAATCCGCTTTGTTGTGAAAATACATTATATATAGTCAAAGTTTGGAGTGCCAAAGTTGATTTTAAAACAGGCAAGCTCTGGGCGGGAGTAGCCGACTGGCAGATACCTCTGAGCCCCAACAAAAAGTGACTGACTGACTGACTGAGCCTAGTAGAGGTTGAGCTCGTGACAGGCAGGACGAACAGGACAGTTAATTAACTCCAGCTGTCAAGCTGTAAAATCTTCATATTCATATTCAGAGATATGAAATATATATTGAATTCTTGCCTTGACTAGACCTGAGCTAATCAGTTCTTTAATGAACAGGCTCGAGAGGAGTTTCTTTTTAATTAATTCATAATTGGCAATTCGATTTATTCTGCTGCTGACTGAGGCGTAAGCCGATACAAAGCTCGAAGCAAACAAGTCTTTGATTTCGGTTGGTTAGTTAGTCGACCTAAGCACAGACTTGATAGCTACAATATATATATATATATATATATCTATATATATATATGTCTATTATTTTTTTTTGGGTTGTGGATTTTGCTGGCTGTTTGATTTGGTTTATTTTTGCCAGTGGTTGTGGTAATTTAGCACTTGTCTTGTGGCTGAAATTTAATCGTTTGACACACCCGACCTGCCCCTGCTCCTGTCCTGGTCTCGTTGACCCAGCTGTGTGTGTGTGCCTGTGCCCACCCTCGCTGCCAAATGAACTTCGGCACACGTTTCAATCCCCTTTCAGCGGTCTATGGTGTCTGCGGTCTCCATCCATCTGCAGCGCCATCCGTTTGCAGCGTTGGCAACCCGAAACGACCGACGTGACCTACGGTTTAACCATTAATTTACGCGCTAACCATGAGGTACTTAACTATACAAATGTATCCCTATCTCTGCCCCTCGCTGCCAAATATTTACTGGTAATGAGCTGCCGCTCTGAAATTTGGATTGATTTTTGTTGGCTTTCAACAAATTAAGAGTGTTATTTGATTTGAAATTTTGCGTGTGCTTTAATTGGGTGTGAGCGCGGGCTTAAAGTTGCAGTCGCAGTGGACTATCAATGGAGCCCTCTGGTTGCTTTAATTAGCATAGAAAAAAGCGTGTGGTCAGAGCCATTAAAAATGCCAGAGATCCCTGCTCATCTTTTCGTGTGAGCGCTTTTTAAAACTCCAGCAAAACGGGACATTTGCTTTGCCGCGCCGCACTCTGTGGCTCCTGCAGCGCATAATTAGCAGCAAGTGCTGGCCAAATGTACATCTGCGTATCCTCAGACACACACACACACACATGGAGAGTGGCACACACTTGAAAGGATCTGTTTGGCATAGTGAACGGACTAAGTCCTCTCGCTAGCAATGCTGTCTAGCCCAACGTTGCTGCTGCTGCTGACTAACCACGTCGGCCTGTGTGCGTTGTGAAGCTAATTTGCTTCATTTGTCTGGAAAAGTGACTGACAAACCTCCGACATGCACACCCATAGGCATATATGCCAACAATAGATTCATGGCTGCTCGGCAAAGTGTTGACACGAGGCCGTGTTTTCAGACCTACTCCCCAGCAGCAGCAGCAGCTCCTCCTGCTGCCCAGCTGCAGCACAGCATCGAAGTAAACTACGCTCGACCTTCTGCTCCCGCAACGAATCCGAAGCCTTCTGGCTGAGCCGAACACAGTGGACACCAAATGTTGCACTGAGCCATATAAATGGCAGACATCGGCATAGAGCTTTGCACGGGGCATTGAAATAGACAATTTTCAGCAATTATTTTGCATCGCTAATTGTTTTGCATGTTGTTCGGCGATGGAGGGAGCTATATGTCACTTTTTGGGTCAATAGAAAGATGATAGATAAGATACTAGACAGATATATATTCAATAGATAAATCATAGGCATAGATAGATACGAGAAAGATCGATAATAGACAGATACATAATGGACATATTGATAATAGACAGATGGATACTAGACAGATGGATAATAGGCAGATAGATAATAGACAGATAGATACTGGATAACAGACAGATATATACTTGATAATAGACGGATAGATAATAAATAGTTTGATAATAGATAGATTGATAGAAATATTGATAATAGATAACTACAAACAGATGTTGATTAAGCTCAAACGGGTCTTCCGATTCCACTGATTTTGCTTGTGCGATATGATATCATACATCACCTAACGTATATTACATATCATATACCATTTATTATATGACAAATATAAAAGATCACATATCATATATCATATATAATATATCATATATCATATATCACATATCATATATCATATATCGTATATCATATCTCATATGTCTTGAATCATATATAATATATTATATATCATATATCATGTATCATATATCATATATCTTGTATCATATATCACATGTCTTGTATCATATATAATATATTATATATCATATATCATGTATCATATATCATATATCATATATCATATATCATATATCATATATCATATATCATGTATCATATATCATATATTATATATTATATATCACATATCATATATCATATATCATTTATCTTGTATCATTATCATATATTATATATCAAATATCATATATCATGTATGGTATATCACATATCATATATTACATGTATGTCATATACATAGCTTTGCCATATGTGTGTTGACATAAGTTGTGGCTAAACAGAACAAGATTCTGATTAAACTGTTTGCACTAGATGATACTACATCACCTAATATACATAGACAGATATTTAAATACTTCTAAGGGACAGATAAGAGCTATGTTCGGCTTCCTCTTCAGCTTCTGCGTCTATGAGTTTCTAGACTCCAGCTATAGGTTTTCGCTCAGATTTATCTCACACGCATTTGCAATTGATATCGTTTGTCAACCACTGTTGTAGCGCTATTTGTAGGCAAGGCATTGTTGGGTCGCTGGCCCATGTTGACCATGGCTTTGGCTTGAGCTACGACCTGGCGCTCGGACTACACAGAGCCGACAAGCCTGCAATCCATGCAGTAAAAACATGTGTAATTGATCTGATTAAGTTGCCTTTTCTCTACCCTGTCTGGGTGTCCGATTGTTTGTCAATTTCTCCATGTGTGCGTGTGTGTGTGTGGGCGTGTGTTGTCCAGGCGAGCAGCATGCCGAGAGCTTGCTTTGTATATTGCCTTCTCTTTGAGCAAACATACAAACAAATTGGGCTTAGAGAAACACACTCAGACAGAGGGAGAGAGAGAGAGAGAGAGAGGGAGAGAGGGAGAGAGAGGGGAGGGACACGGGACTAGGCCTTGTGGCTATTGCCTGCTGGCACTCGGCCTCTGTCCGGCTATTTGCTGGTATCGCATACGCCGTAGTTTGTTGTTTGTTGCTGCTGCCGCACGCTTTGCTGTTTAATGAAACGGAAGTATAACAGTTTAGTTTGCGGTAAATATTGCTTAGTATTTGTAAGCCCAGCAACAAACATTCGACTCTCTTCTTCTTTTTTTTACTCTGCACACAATTGTCAATCGTAATGTGTTTCGCTGCCGTTTTGGACTTTGTTGTTGGTTTGTTACGTGATTATTTATGAATATTATATATGTATATATAGAGAGAGAGAGAGAGAGAGAGAGGTGAGGTGTGGGGGAAGGTATGATATACATAAATCAAAGTGTTCTGTCTCCCTACACAGTTTATAGACTATACATTCTATACTCTATATAGCATTCTATACTCTATATAGTCCATAGTCTATACAGTCTATATTCTCTGTATATTCTCTATCTCTGTATATTCTCTATACAGTCTGTACAGTCTATACAGTCTATATAGTCTACAGTCTACACAGTCTATATTCTCCATAGTCTATACAGTCAATACAGTCTATTGTCTATACAGTCTATAGTCTATACAGTCTTCAAGTCTTCAGCTCTGATAGACAGACCAAACTAGAAGGACTTATAGAAAAACTATGCATGCATCAGTCATATCCACGTCGTGGATCCCACCCTTTGCAGATTCACAAGAAAACAAAAGGAGTTTCCCCAATTGATCGCCTTCAACCCATGCTTTAATTGATCAATTGTCCGCTTGTCTCGCTCGCCTCTTGCTTAATCGGGCCAACAGACTTCCCATGTGTAATGGTTGGAATTGTAGCGACATTTGATGCCATATTGCGTGGGTCTTCAAGAGACTGCAGGACGTGTTGCGCTGAGTAGCCTTTATGTGATTTGGATAAGTAATTCGTTTGAGAACACATCGCTGGCAGTGGCACTGGGACTGGCAGTGGCTCGAGCAGCAGTGGTGGGAGCACAGCACTTGCATGGCTCGAGTAGTCTGTGCCATAAACTCACACAATTTGTGTTGCAATTTACTCGTCAAAATTTCATTTGCATTTACGGTTTGTGCCTCGGCTCCTTTATTTGCATGTGCTTCTTTGTGGCAGCCAGCTCAACACTCAACAACTTTAGAAATTTTAATTTAATTTCATTTTTGTTTGCCTTACTGGGCACACATTAAAATTGCAGCATGTAGTTTTCATATTTAAATGAATATTTATACACTTGCCGAAAAGTATTACAAACTTTGCACGAAATGGCCAAAGCCAAACAAAAAGCAACAGCAAAAGCAAAAGAAAAAGAGAGAAGACCTATGTTTCTAAGAGCGTGGAGGAATGTATATATATATATATATATATATATATATATATATATATATATATATATATATATATATCTATATATATAGAGAAAATCATTTTGGGTATTATAATCATAGCCAATAAAATATTTTCAAATTTGTTCTGGGCACTAAATCAAGTTCTTCTAGATCTTCTCCTATATTCAATTTTAAATCAAAACTAAAACTATATTTGTTATTCATCTAGGATCTAGCAGCTTCGTATTTTATCTATATTTTATTTATATTCAATATTTGTTAACAATATTTTCAAGCTTCGCCTTCTAGCATATTTTCCACTTCACACTTGAATTTATCAAATTTGAAATGAACTCAGCTCAGCTCAGCTCAGCTCAGCTGTGATTCATCAATTGAGAGCGAAGGAAATTTGTTGTGGCACATATCAGAGTTTAGTCACAGCTTGACAGCTGCTCATACAACATTAATTAAATGCATAATATTTGAGTTTTTGTATAACTTCGGCCTGCGCCCACTTTAGGCATTTGAAGTCCTAGAGCCTTGGACTGAAAATTTCATAAGGATTCGACTTTAAGAATTCATTTCCCATAGTGCGGGTCGGGGCCATGCAGCGGAACCGCTGTGCAAAGCGCGCAACTGTTGTTGACCCACGCAAGCACACAGCTTCTCGCGTGATTCTCTATGGGTGTGTTATGTGTGTGTGTGTATGTGTGTGTGTGTGTGTGTGTGTATAAAAGAAAGTTTGAATGTTTGTTACGGCGGCTGGGCTGTGTGCTCACAGTATCTTTTAGATGAGCATTAGCAACTTAGAGTACCTTATTTGTTTTCATACTCGTTAGCTAAATGGGAAGAGCATATCGGTTTCATGCCTCTTCAAGTTGCCAGCTTGAACTAGAATTATATATTTATAAAGAGATTAAGACTTTGTTGTGCATCACTGAAGGCACTTTAATTGGCATGAGAAGGCAAAGTAGGGTATCAAGGTAGGGCATATTGGTTATGTGAAAGTGTATGTGGTAGGCAGTACTCTCAGACTTCCCCATCCCATGATCTAGAGCATTTAGCAGTCGGTTATCCCCAACAATATACCTTGCCTTGTCTTCCTCTGCTCGGGCGAGTTTACAATTAAACAATGACAGCAAAGTTCAACATCCATGACAATCTCGAAAAAAGTCCACCCTCCGCTTTGCTAGAGATTATTAAATATAATACAAATATTCATTAATTTTGCTGCCATCGAGTGAGCTACGTTTTAGGGAGTATCTGACTAGCACACACCTCTTGATGAGCTAGTGCCTGACTCCGTCTCCATCAGCCGAATCGATTTGTTAAAGCTGCGATTGCGTCAGCTCAGATTGCCGATGTAAATATGCAGATGTTAAAGCTGAGCTAGTCAGATCCATTCATGTCAGTGATCTGAGCGCAAAGGCAGCCAAAGCAAAGTCCAGAAATTCACTTGAATTTGACTGCTCCACACGTAGCTGGCCTTAAGCATTTTCCGCACAGAACAAAATGCTAAAAAAAATATAAAGAGGGAGAGAGAGAGAGAGGGGGAAGGGGCAGGAGGCCTTGGTTGGAACAGTCGAACTCTAGCGAATTGATGCCTTCCGAGTGCAATGCCCACGAGATGAATTAGAGGCCAAATTCAATTTAACAAAGCATTTCAGAGAGCAGAGCTCGAGCTATTAAGAGCCACTGCAACACAGCCTACGGAAAGCACATTCCATTAGGTGGAGCGCGAACGTAGCGCTTACAGAGCGAAGCTATGTGGCCGGGCTGTGGCCCACTCCAGATTGCGTTGTCTCATGTAACGAAAACGAAACGAGATAGAGATTTGGGGCAGTTTCTTAACTTTTAAATAGGCAAAAATCGATGGGGGAGCAGCGATTAATGTTTTGTTTAGAGGTAAGGAGATGAGTGTAAAGGATGGTAATAGATGGGCAAGGAAAGGGAACTAGATTGGACTGAACCGATCAATGTTTATCTTTAAGATGATTGCAAGTAGAGCAGCTCGATCGGAACAGCTGATCGGCTTGAAAGAAGAAATTTATGAACTAATTGGCTTCTATATATGTACATTGAAGCTATATATATTTACATAAGGCCAAAGAACTAGAAGTGTAACCAAACTCAGCTATATATAAATATATATATCTGCATCATCAAGTTATATTGAAATGTGAGTAGATGTGAACATGAAATGGAATACTTAATCCTTACACGATGTGAATATCAGGAATCTGCATGCACAGCGTAAGCCTTATAAAGCGCCTTTTCTCCTCGGCTTTGCAGATACAAATATTCGGTTACAACTCACAGCTCTATGCAAATTTCTCAGACGCTTTGAACCGGGCCCAGGGCATCGTGGGTGTCTCCATTCTACTGCAGGTGAGTCTTGGCGCAGCTGCTGCCTGGCTTAGAGTCCTGTACTAACTGTCTGCCTGCCTTTGGTTAGCTGGGAGACCTCTCCAATCCGGAGCTGCGCATGCTGACCGACCAGCTGGAGCGGATTCGCTATGGCGGCGACGAGGTGTTTGTGAAGCGGCTCTCCATACGCGGCCTGCTGCCCGATACGGACCACTACATGACCTACGATGGCTCGACCACAGCTCCGGCCTGCCACGAGACCGTCACCTGGGTGGTGCTTAATAAGCCCATATATATAACCAAACAGCAGGTAAAACATTGATAATGCTCATATATGCCACATTTATATCTATATATTGTCCAATTGCCTTTTTATTGACTTTTAAAAGACTTTCGACTTAGATTTATAGACTTCTTCTAGATTTATAGTCCACAGACTATTCGATGCAATGATGATTTACTAGAATTCCATAAGACAGTTTGAGATCCTATGCCAAATCTGTTAGATTCTATGTTCAGTTCAGTTCAGTACTGCTATTGACTGTCTACAGTTCGATTTTTATACAATTATGTCCTCTAGTTCCTTCTAGTATTCCTTCCCAGCCTTCCTTCCTAGTATTGGTCCTCGTATTCCTCGTATTCGGGTTCCCCCTCATAGTCTTCCTTCCAGTCTTCCTTACATTATTCCACCTCATATTCCTCCTAGGAGGAAGCACCACGTATTCATCCTCGTATTCCTCTTCATATTCCTCCTCGGATTCTACCAAGTCTTCCTCTTAGCATTCCTTCCAGTCTTCCTCCCGGTATTCCCTCCCAGCTTTCCACCCACTCAATTCCTGCCCCATCCTTGCCCTCCCTCATAACACAGTCAAGTCACTTTTAGCAGTTCCCTTCAAGCATGCTACGAACTACCTGCTGCTGCTGCTGCCGTTGTGTTTCTTTCTGATGTCTGTTGGATATTATTTATTTGCATTAGCAATTGTTTCTTTATGGCTCCCTCGGCGCACAATTAGAGAGATTCATAATATAATAATTGCTAAATTTGCTGATGTCGCCCGGCATTGTCTCGGCAAAGTTTTAAATAAAGTTGCCACTCGAGCCGGGCCAGGCGAACAATAACAACAGACAGAGAGAGAGAGAGAGAGAGAGAGAGAGAGAGAGAGAGAGAGAGAGCGGCGACAGCGACTATAACTACAAGTGATGGCCACTTTTTGCGCTCTGCCTGCGTACCTGCGAGCAAACAGAAAAAATGAGGAGAGGGCGAAGGAGGAGGGGCAGGAGGCGGCATACAAAATGTAATGCAAATGTTTATTAAGTGCCGCGCCGTAATAAAGACGCCAACATGCATGGCCATCAGGCCGGGGCTCTGGAATGCAGCCAGGAGCTGGAGCTGGAGCTGTATGTCGTCGTACGTGTAAATACAGTAAACGGCAAAAGGGCAAAAGCGAAGCCAGGAGCAGGAGCAGGACAGGGCAGGGCAGGACACTTGCACATGGCTGCATATAGAAGCGGCTCACGCTGGAGCAGGAGTCGCAGACGGACTAGGCAGCCGCCAAGTCAGACTCATAAAAACTTCAACAAGCGAAATGGCACCCGAGAGACCCTGGCTGCAACTTGTGGCAGCCCTGGAGCACTCAGACGACAGCAGCAATAACACCCTGCACTAGCGGGACGAGGGGTCGATTCGTGCAGCGCCGATGTAATTCAGTGATGTATGCCAATAAAGCCGGCGCTGCACCTAGCTAACAAAATATAATTTACCAAATTAGAGTGCCACTGCAGAGGCACTGGAGAGGGGTAGAGTAGGGGGTGGAGGGGGATGCAGATGTCGACAAAGTAAGCTGTGTAGACAGAGAGAGGGAGGGGGAGCAGCAACAGCCATAATCATTCACGGAATTTGACAATTTGACAGCATTCATAGCCGAATATTGAATGCTCTGCTAGAAGTCGAAGTTAGTCGAAGATTGAATGCTCTGATATCAGTAGCTAAAGCTGGGGGAGTAATTATAGCTGGAGGAAGCTCCTTGCCTCTCAGTCTATTTCAAGTTAAAGCTCAGCAGACCACATCAAATCCCATTTAGTTTTCAAGATATGATCAATAAAGTCTTTGAATAAAATAATTATGATACCGTCAGGGATATATTTGTCTATCAGATAATTTTCCTATATAAAAAATATTTCGAGAAACAAGATAAGTATTGGCTACTCTCTCCTATATCGGCTATCAACTGTTATCAGTTTCTCAGTTGCTTTCCACTGCACGGCAGATTATTGCTCATGTGCGACAATATTTCGCTCCCTCTCTCCCTCTACCTCCCCCCTCCCTCGCTCTCTCTCACTTTTTGCTGTCATGCAGCAATTTAAAGTTATGTGAAAATGTTGTACTCTCGGGCCAAGTTTTTGTCTCTGGCTGTGGAACAAAGTAGCGAAACGACTCCAATTCAGTTCTTAGATCCGCACTTTTAGGACAGCACGTCGTAAAGTAGAATATTGTCTTGTCTAGCGTAAGGATGGCTGAGTCTTGCATTCTGGAATAGCTTTTCATTTCAGTCCCATTCATTTTGTATATGTTTTTCTGTATTCTGCTTTTAGTTGCACGCACTGCGCCGCCTGATGCAGGGCAGCCCCGACCATCCCAAGGCTCCGCTGGGCAACAACTATCGTCCGCCGCAGCCGCTGCTGCATCGACCCATTCGCACGAACATTGACTTCAAGACGGCGAAGACAAAGGCCGCCTGCCCCACCATGTACCGCGAGGTCTATTATAAAGGTAGGCAAACATATTTATATATATATTTAAATACTTTTTTATGGTATTTTTATTTTATTTGACCATCGAAACTGAAATTATTGTTACAGTATTTATCGTGAATACTTCCTGATATATACAAAAAGAGTTACGAAATAATACTCGTTCACGAATCTAACCAAATGTTTGACTTTGTGCAATGTTCGTCTTGTCGCCAGTCCAACTGTCCGCTTATCAATCTGTTCGTCTGTCTGTCCGTCCATCCATCTCCGTCCGTAAATTAAAATTTAAAAAAATTTTATTTGACATTTTATTATAATTTTGTTATCTAAACATCATATAAAATATATAATATCTCATTAACATTATTCAATATTATTAACATTATACAATAACTTGGCTCATCTTACAGTAGGAATAAGTATATAGCAGTCGGTCACTGCCGACTAAGTTGGCTCTAAGCTGACTTAGATTGTTTTTCTACTAGATATACAAATTGCAGCTAAGACTATTTGATTGACTCGATTTGTGTGTTCTTCTGCCTTCTCTTTTCCTTCTTCTTCTTCTTCTTCTTCTTCATCTTAATACCCTTTACATACATGCAGCTACCAGTTGGAAACAGAACTAGAAGTCAATGCCATAACGTTCAGTTCTAAGCGTGAGACGTTAGTAACGCGTGGCTTGCAAAAGGAGCTTCCACTAAATATATATATTTATATATATTTAAAGTTAAATAATAAAAGAGCGATAGATAGAGAGCGAGCTAGAGAGAAAGAGAGAGAGTGGAGAGAGAGTGAAAGTGGGCAAAGAAATGGAATATCGACAACAACGCATAACCAAATGGCAATTAAACACATACACACACACACACATATATAGAACACACATATAATACATATACATATGAAGAGAACCCTCTTGAATATATATATATATAAAATACTTAAGCATAACTAAGCATTTAAGGTGAATAATTTTTTTTAACGAACCCTATAAAGACGCCTGTTAAAACATGTTTTTTTTCGTAATTTTTTTTGTGTGTAACTTATAAGTAAGATAAAGTCATAGAAGGATATTAATCATAAACGTAAAGAATATATGTAAAAGTATATATATATATATATATATGTCTTATATATATGATAAATAAATTGATTTAAGAGGCAGCGTGCGGATTGTCGCCACAACAATAAGATCAAACGAATAGTAAAAATGCAACTTTAGTAATAATTGAAAGAAGAATATATATATATATATATATATATATACATATATATATATATATATATATATATATATATATATATATGTATATATATATATATATATACATATATATCTATAGCTATATATAATCGGAAATTATCAAAGAATAATAATATTAATAATAATACTAATAATAATAATAATTAATGACAACCAAACAGATGTCAGCTAGTGAATGTTACTAATGTAGTAGACGCATTATGCAAGACCCACCCGTGCTATATACTGTATTTATAAATACTATATACAAAATCGTAGATATCGAGAACACACTCACATATATACGTACTTATAACAATTTGTATAGATTGTATGGATCAAATATGGATTACCCCCAACAACACCCAAGCCCCGCCCTTTCTCAGATACACACACACACACACACACACACACACACACACACACACACACACACATATTTAAGAGCCTATCGAGCTGTGCGTATAATAGTAACGGGCTTCCCCTCCCTCCCTTTATACCATTTTACAAATTGTACTCGCTTCATATATATATAAAAATGTATTTATTTTGGAATCCTTTTCCTTTGTGCCGCTCGCCTCCCGCCCCCTCAATTAATTTAATGGCAAATAGCAAAATATGACATGTTCCTTTCAATATCTGTTCAACATAGTTACATAACAAAAACATATATCTGTCAATATAGAAAATCTTACCAAGTTCAAAATAAATCATATATGCTTATTATTTGTTGCAAAATCAAATGTCTATTTCATAGAGCGAGAGAGAGAGAGAGAGAGAGAGAGAGAGAGTGAATGCGACAAGAAATGCTGCAGAGAAAGGCGAAAGCTGAAAGTGCATGGATTGCTCGACTCGAATATATCGCGCACTGCGAGTTAACCTTGGGAAAACGATGACAAAAGTGATATTAAAGAAGAGAATATAATTTTTGTTATCTATATACTAATATAAGGATAAGGTAAGATGGTGGAGTAGAGGTAATCACTCGAAGCGAGAGAAGCTGCAGCAGTCAACAAGCTGCTGCCTGTCTTGTCTGGCTTGTCTATTTATCTATGGTAGATCAATTTCTAAAAGGTATATTTGACAGACAAAACAATTCGCTGAGCCACATTTAGTCTAAAGCCTCAGCCATGGGAACTTCTATAAATATTTATTTAATTTTTATTTATTATTTGATAAATATATTTCATTTCCCGAATCAGTAAGACTTTGGTTCATTATTGAAATTCAAGTATTTTTCAAATAATATTCTCTTTTTGCAAAACATATTTATATGAATTTTATATTATTTAAAAATATCTTTTGAGTGCTTAAGCATCTAACGCATTTTTGTATGTTTTCAGCAAGTCTTTACAGCAGATAAACGTTTATCTTATTGGATATTTTGAAAGTCTTGGGAAAGTCAAAACTGATGTAAACATAATGCATATGCAGATCTAAGCTGCTGAGCCAAAGTGAAATATGCTAAATTGATAGTCATTTCAATCAGCCACGCCTATAATAACTCATGTATATAGCACAGAGTGATTTTGGTATGTGTGCGTATATTCGATCTCTTTGATGATGAGGTTTAAGTTTCTCAATGCTGTCCCACAGTCCAGTAGACGTCGCTTGAAGATCTTGTATGTACTGAAGATATAGATTTATAGATTTTATACAGCTGCAATTTGGACTCTTCGAAAGATCAGCTCAGCTCGGTTGGATATGCTCAACTGATGCAAATCAAGTTATAATTCCAACTACCAGTATTGAGCAACTGTCAAGTCTATGGGTATAAAATATGTGAACAATGAAGGTAAGTTACTTAAGATAACTTTCATCTACAAGCCCACAATCGCTCTGCTTGACTCAACAAAATTGCACAAAGTAATTATCGCAGTCAGCTCTCAGTGCAAGCCTAGTGAGAGCGCTGCCCACAGGGTAGCTGCGTGGACGGCATTCTCGGCTGGTTGAAGCGCATTTAATGCAATACAATCGAATTGCCAACAGTTGCTAGCAAATGCCGCAGATGCGTGCAGTCTGGATTTAAAATTATTCTGACCGCAACAGCAGCGGCAGTAGCTTTAACTCATCCTCTGGCTTATCGTTGAACTGATACCCAGCGTGTCTGCACGCTGCAGCCGTCTGTTCTTTTGCATCCTGACGCCCCGCTTATCGAACATAAAATGCAACATGAAACCACAAAATCTGTTGTGGTTATTTTAAATCACGTTTAAATAGCATTGTAGAAATAGAGATGAACGCGTGCCAGAGCTGACGCTGTCCACCAAGGCACGACACGATGACTAAGCCATAATGTATCTATTTCTACTATATCTATTTCTGTATTTGATCTGATTTGATTCATTCAGTTTCATGGGAAATCTATTCTGAAATATAGTTTCTTAGTGGCTCACATCTATAGCTCCTACCGATATTCATATAGTCGTGTCACGAGCACTCGCATATCGTTCAGCTCTGGCGTGAATAATAAACTTTTATGGCCAAAAGGGAAATTATTGTATATAAGCGTCGCCTGGGATGTGCTATGAAAAATAGCCCCGAAACCAAAACAACTTTTTGTTGTTGTTAAAGGCGTGTAGACGTATGTGTGTGTGTGTGTGTCGTCTGTGTGTGTGTGCCACCATATCACATAATAATTTGTATAAATATTTGCATTAATTTCACAAGCTACACTTTTCGCATAGGTTCACAAAGCGCACATGAGCATATTGGCTCAGTCCGTTCGGCTGCCCGTATCGCAATGAATAAACAATCAAATTAAAGTAAGAAAAGAGTGAAATAATGATATATTTAATTCATTGTCAAACAGCGAACCCATATCCAAGCAGGCCTCAAGCGAAAGTTCTTTCTATCTCTGCAAGCCCTCATCTTCTGCCATTACAGCGTATGGCGCAGTCTGCTACTGCCGCTAATTATTATTAGTTTTTTGTTCATAATTTTCATATTTGTTACGGTTCGCCAAAGCTTTTTAGTGAACAGCGCCAAATTTGCAGCGCAGCAAGGGACTTGCCAATTATGACTTAAATTAATACATATTTAAAGCTTATTTCTGCGCCCGATATGCATTAACATATAAACACATTTTGGTCCTGATGCCCCTAATCTATCCTCTCTCTCTCTCTCTCTCTCTCTCTCTTTGGGTGTGTGGAAATATTTGAAAATTTCAGCTTAAAAAAAATGTCGCCTAAAAATAAAAATATTTTTCGATTTTGTATTCAGTTTTTAAAGCGGGCGGAGCAAATCAATAACTTAGTTTAGATGCACTTCAAATAACGTTAGATAAAGCAGTTAAAATATGTATATAGGAGTGCGCTAATCGGGAGTGTGCGACTGAGAGATACCCTGTAGCCTGAGAAGAGCAGCTGGTATAGAGAGATATAGAGGGAGAGAGAGAGGGAGAGGGATAGAGAAAGACAGAAAGAGAGAGAAAAGAAGTGGAGGGAAAAAGCAAGAGAAGGAGAAAGAGAAATAGAAAGAGGAAGGGATAGAGCAAGAAAGAAAGAGAGAGAGAGAGAAAGAGAGAGAAAAAGAGAGAGAGAATGAGAGAGAGAAAGAGAGGGAAAACAAAGAGAGAAACAGAGAGAGAAGAAGAGAGAGAGAAAGAGAGAGGGAGAGAAAGAGAGAGAAAGAGAGAGACAGAGAGAGGAAGAGATAGAGAGAGAGAGAGAGAGAGAGAGAGAAAGAGAAAGAAAATAGAGGAAGAGAGAGAAAAAGAGAGAGAGGAAGAGAGAGGGAGAGGGAAAGAGAAACAGAGAGAAACAGAGAGAAAGAGAGAGAAAGAGAGTGAAAAAGAGAGAAAGAGAGAGAGCGAGAGGGAGAGAGAGACAGAGACAAAGAGCTGCAATTCGGATCTTCTGATAAGAGGGAAATGCGCTGAGCTAGGAATATTTATTTAAGCCTTCAGACTTGCAGAGAGACATGCCTACAGAAACTCAGTTCGTCGTGCTGTTTAGGACTGAATATACTTTCTGTTCTCTGCCACGCCCCTCTCCGGCAAACTAAAACCCCTATATACCCTATATATCCACCAGTACAGGGTATATTATCTATCTCTATTCCCCTACTACGATGTGACAGTTTGGGCAAAGTTGAAGTTACTTAAGTGATAAGTGAATAAAATGTTCGCCCAACAGCCCCTGGATAGGTGTGGCACTCGTAATTGGGTTTATTAAGGGCGAGCACAGCTGGACGAGCTCTGGTCTAAACTCTTGTCTCTACGAAATATGTTTGCAGCGAAAGCTGGCTGCCAAAAATGCTTTGTGTGTCAAGCAGCTGCAGAGCTTACCTTCAAGTTGATTTCACCCAACCAACCACCCAACCAACCAACCACCCACCCACCCACTCTCTGCCCACTCTTTGAGTGTCTCTGTTTTGTTTTTGCAGTCGCTTTCGGTTAGTGCGCACAATGCAAACACTAATTAAATGCTATCAATTGATTTAAGTGGAGCAGAGTGCTGTGTAGTTCATAAATTGTATGGCTTAAATGTCAAATTGCTGCTGGTCGCTTTATGGGCCTGACACGCCCAATGCGAACGATGTCGTGGTCAGCATGTAAATCATATTACAATAAAATGCAAAGCACAGCAGCAACACCAACACCAACAGCAACACCAACAGCAGCAGCAGCAGCATCATTAATTTTTAATGACAATTTTGCGACAATAAATCACTTAACTAATACAAATGCGCGTTGGGTCAAGTTTATGGATTTGAATGTAAAAACATTCGCCACGCATGAAATTAGTAAACTTAAACAATGAGACTGTGTCTGTGTAGGTGTGTGTGTGTGCTGCATAAACAAATAAACAGATTGACTCGCCTGGCATTGAGTGATGGCATCTATATATGTATGCCAAAGCGAGTGCGAGTCCTTGCCTGCCGCTTGCAGGTTGCCTGGTTACTGGTTCCTCTGCTCCTGGTAGCTGGTTACTGCCTGATGGCTGGTGGCTGCAGTTGTGCGCGTGCATGTATGAATTTAATTAATCTTGCTACCGTCAGTTGCACACAATTGCAATTAACTTGCAACACTCGCATAATTACTGGCGACCTCATGTTTTGCTACTTATCAGCATCAACATTGACCAGCGACGGCCAGCAAAAAGGACAACATGCGACAAGCTCCCCACAGACAGCATGCAGAATGAGTGAGTGTGTGTGTGCGAGCGAGTGTGTCTATGTGTGTGTGTGTGTGTGTGTGAGTTGTGGCTGGTTCATTGGTCATTTGGTTGCTACTCTGTCGGTGTTAGTGGTTGATGGTCGTCCTCGTCAACGTTGTTGTCATTGCAATTTCTCTTGCTGTTGTTGCTGTTGTTGCTGTTGTACATTGGCGAACGACTGATTGCAAATGTTGATGCTGTTGGAGCTGGCAATGGACAGCGGCACAGGTTGATACGCTCGCTGTTGTCGTAAACTGTACCACAACAAACAAGCGAACAGCTATTGGATACCCTGCGTTGTCGGCACTGAGCTGACTGTGAACAGCCAACACGACAGCAGCGAGCAGACTAAACTCTCTCTGATTGTATCTTGATATATATAAGTCTATCATGCAAGTATGTCATACAAATATGTCATGCAATATATCAATCAAGAAAGAAAGAGGTAGAGAGAAAGAGAGAGAGAGAGAAAGGGAGAAAGAGAGAGGAAGAAAAATAAAGATTTGGCTGCTTATTTTCATCATTCAGCTCATCATGCATCATTTATCATCATGCAGGATGTTCTGTTAAGTATTGTTTAGCTTCTTTTCATCAGCTCATCATGCATCATCCATAATGCATCATTCATCATCATGCATCGTCATGCACCATATACTGTTAAGTATTGTTTAGCTTCTCTTCATCATGCATCATCATGCAGCATGCATAATGCATCATTCATCATCATGCACCGTATACTGTTAAGTATTGTTTAGTTTCTCTTCATCATAATTCAGCTCATCATGCATCATGCATCATCATGCAGCATGTACTATTAAGTCTTGTTTAGCTTCTATTCATCATTATTCACTTCATCATGCATCATGCGTCATCATGCATCATCATGCGCCATCATGCATCATCATGCACCATCATGCATCATCATGCAGCGTGTACTATTAAGTCTTGTTTAGCTTCTCTTTATCATAATTCAGATCGTCATACATGCATCATTCACTGTTAAGCATTGTTTGGTTTGCATAGAAGTAGACAGTAATAGACTCGATATCTCTTCACACTTGTTCGATCCACAGACTGAAGACCTCTTAAATACACATAGAGTCCTCTCTCATCTCTGTAGTCGCAATTCCCCACTTTCCACAGCTTAAACCTGTCGGAGTCTAGTGAAATGGGAAACTGAATTTCCATTAAGTAACCTGATGATGGGTTTTTCGTATTCGCATGCCATGGTTATCGCTTACAGCACAAATGCTCGTCCGGAGGGTATTGCCTAGTTGCTCAATCAGGTTAGCCGCTGCAGCAGCGTCGCGTCGCGTCGCTCAACGCAAAGCTGCGCCTTGTGGTTGCACCACCTGCGCCGCAGTCGCAGTCGCAGTCGCTGCGCTGCGCTGTCGCTCTGCAAATTATTATTTTGTAACGCGATTCGGCTGCGGCTGTGTTTGAATTTCACACTTGCCCGCCAATTCAGCGGCCGTCATTATCAGTCCGCGTGCATCTGACACGCACAGGTCGGCGTCGGTGGTGCACTTGCAGCAGCAGTCCCAGTCGCAGTCGCAGTCAGGTGTCAAATTGTTGTATTTGCACTTGATTGTCAAATCAAATATTTGTTGCAAATAGCGCACGGCCGGCTGACCCTCGAGGCGAGCCAAATACGTAATCCGCCACGCGGATGCCGCATTAACAGTGGCTCATTTAGCGCTCGTTCGCCTCGTCAGCCACTGCACGCGACTATTTAAGTCCATAAATAATGCTCGCTGCGGCCCGTTGATGGGGAATTTGTCAGCGGGGAAAACGCTTTAATTGTTAAATAAAACCCATAAATATCACTCGACCAGACGCATATTCGCACATTTATTATATTTATAAAATATGGACTGGACAGCGGCGCAGTAAGTCCAGCAGCTCAAATTATACATGCACATATATCTGAACAATTGAAAACGAGCCTTTAATTCATTCATTTACGTGTCATTTTATCAACCGATTGACATCCTCGACTCTCAAGCGTCTCTATTCAGTATTTAGTTACGTTTTTACGCGAATTTTAATTGATTTTTTTTGGAGAAAATTAAAATTAAAATAACTTTTAAGTAGAACAAAATTATGCTAAAAGTGCGCATTTATATAAATAAAAAATAATAATAGTAAATATATATGATAAGTATGCAATTTTTGAAGAACTTACAGAATTTTTTTTTTATAAAAATGTGATTACTTTGAAGAAGTTTTTGTTTTGTAACATTAACAGACGATGAAATACTGAAGAAGAAAAATATGGTATATCGGTTTAATAAGTTTATTTGATAATCGATAAGTTTTGCAGAAGATTTCAATAGTGTTGAGAAGGAAATGTGTTGCTAACTGTCAATGTGAGAGAGACAACCATAGCTGCTGATGAACGTAGTCACGTGGGTCGTTGAGTGCAATCGATAGAGTTGCAATGAAGTCGATAAACGATGAGAGATAGAGTGTCTGACAGAAGAAGACTAATAAAAAGGGCAATCATTGCCTGACGTAGAGCGGGAATTCGTTAATGCGCACATCGAAATATTATTTAATGCTGGATCAAGCATTAATTATGGATCACTCTACTCGAAATGAAAAGTGCTCAACCTTTAGGTTTGCTTCAGAAAAAGTATCGTTTTAGCCGATTTATGCTTTGTGTAGTGCAGCACTACTATATATATATATATATATATATATATATAATGCTGTCTGGGTATAGTGGACTAATCATTGCACGGCCTGGTCTCTTATATCGAGGTTATGCACTTGATCAAGACTCAAATTTGTTTGCTTAAAGCCCCGTTTTATTTGTTTAAGCAGCGCCATATTTGAATTTCAAGAATCATTAAGAACATTGATAAGAAAACACAATATAATATGTGATTATTTGAAGTATTGGCGTAGAGCACTCATTACTTGCATATATGTAACTATAATCATTAATGTTGCCCTCAGCCCATGCGATAACTTTATTGAAACATTCAATGGCTTCAGTGTTTTTTTACAGTATTAGAGACATGTCTTTCCTGTTGCATTGAATTTTCTCAATCATTTCCAGCTTTGCCTTTAACGAAAGGAACTTTCGCGACGGCATGATCCCACAATGATTTTTAAGCACTCAGAAACACACTCAAGCTGGTCTTTCGTAAGAGAATTGCTGCTAAAATTCGACTCATTATTTAGAGGCTTTCCACTATTTAGAGTGTTCCATGTAAATATTTTGGGTGGTCACTATTCAGGGGTGTCCACTATATAGGCTAGTCACTATACACAGACAGCACTGTATTTTTGTTCTTTTTATCAAATACAGAAATCGCTCATTAAATAAATATAAATAAGGATCAGAGGCCTTATTTAGTCTCAAGTCTTTTGGTATTTGGGATTTCTGACTAATAATAAATAAAATAAAATAAATAAATAAATGTAATAAATAAAGGCAGCTATTTAATAGTATTTATATATACAAAAAAAAAATTAAAAAGTGATTATTTTAAATCAAATTCAAATACTTCCGAGCTATTCACAGCAACTGCAAAAATTAACAACGAAAAATCTAATAATATTTTTCTTTTTTTTTTCGATCAATTAAACACCTTGAAGATTTACAAAATGGGGCAGTTAGTATATAATTGAAATATATAATACAATAAATACCGAAAAAAAAAACATAATTGACTTTTTATCACACTCTCGTATAGAATGGCCATAAAATGGATTCACAGTTATAAAACTGAATTTAAATATGGAAATTCGCATAATAAACAATAAACAATGGTGTGAAAAACAAAATATATACAATTGCATTAACTTTTTAATAGGATAAAACAACGAGCGGCAAGCGTGAATTGTGATGGAGCTAAAACTGCCATTAATAGCTATTTATGGGCTGAAAACAGAGAGAGAGAGAGAGAGAGAGAGAGTATAGTTTGTGGCAGGGTAGAACTATATGTAGTTCCCATTTGCCAGATTTGAATGCCACAATTGAAACAGTCAAATAGATTATTTGCCAAAAGAAACCATTCATGGATGCATGAAGATATGATAGCCCATATTACTACTCTACATATATGTCCATTAGCTATGATAGCCCATCTTACTACTCTACATATATGTCCACTAGCTATGATAGCCCATCTTACTACTCTACATATATGTCCATTAGCTATGATAGCCCATCTTACTACTCTACATATACATATGTCCATTAGCTTCTGCTCAAATTAATAAAGCTCAATTTACTCTCACACTGCTGAGATATTTGTCTGTCACAGACTAATTAAGGAATATTTAACTCATTCTCTCATTTTATATATGTACATATATATTCAAGCTAATATCGGTTCAATAAAAAATATAGTTTCGCTTGTGCATCGAACGCGCTCTTATTTGCTATTGGGAACGCGTATTTATTTAAATGTCCGATGCAAAAATCAAACTTTCACACACAACTTAATTAATGACGCAGACAAGAGATGGATAGTGTGTGTGAGAGAGAGAGAGGAATGTAAATAAAACAGGCATGGGAAATACTACTTAATTTACTCAATCTGTTTATTAATTGACTTTCCTCTAAAGCGATTGCAAACAGACAGGGAGAGAGAAAGAAAGAGAGAGAGAGAGTGAGAGAGAGATAGAGAGAGAGAGAGAGAGGTCCAGTGCTTACTTACAGTCTCGTCCTGGCATTCACTCGAGTGGAAATTAAGTTATGTGGGAGCCCATCCATGCGGAAGTGTATCGTGGGAGCTAGCTGGAAGACTGCTAAGTGTCGCCTAGAGGTAGGCACCCTCGAGTGCCCACCGAGAGCTCAGCCCATCGAGTGAGTGCCGGAGAAATATTGTTGCTCTTTCAGCTCAACTACTTACTCAATCACGGTCAATTGAGTCATAAAAGTTGGGTTAATGAGTGAGACTGAGAATGAGACTGAGACTGAGACTGAGACTGAGACTGAGACTGAGACTGAGACTGAGACTGAGACTGAGACTGAGACTGAGACTGAGACTGAGACTGAGACTGAGACTGAGACTGAGACTGAGACTGAGACTGAGACTGAGACTGAGACTGAGACTGAGACTGAGACTGAGACTGAGACTGAGACTGAGACTGAGACTGAGACTGAGACTGAGACTGAGACTGAGACTGAGACTGAGACTGAGACTGAGACTGAGAGTGAGACTGAGAGTGAGACTGAGACTTAGATTGAAATTGAGACTAAGACTGAGACTGAGACTGAGACTGAGACTGAGACTGAGACTGAGACTGAGACTGAGACTGAGACTGAGACTGAGACTGAGACTGAGACTGAGACTGAGATTAACACTGAGATGGAGATTGAGACTGAGACTGAGACTGAGACTTAGATTGAAAGAAAGATAGAGAGACAGATAGACTGACAGAGAGAGAGAGAGACTAAAAAACTGAGACCTCCACTGTCTAGCTACAAATTCATTCGCCAAGAGGTGATCTCATTTAATTCCTTTTTTATCCTCGGGCCCTCAGCATAATGGCGCCGACAATTCACTTTATATCGCAGTTATGCCAGACAAATGATATTCTGGCAACAAACAAAAAATGATACAGAGAGAAAGAGAGAGAGAGAGAGGAGAAGATGAAAATATAATAAGATGATAAAATGGATTTCCGAGTGCGCCAACAGGCCAAATAAGTATTATGTTTTTGCTGTTTCGCTCGCCTTAAAGCGATAAAAATCTATTTCATTTCCCATTTGAATTTGCTGGCGTATGTTGTTAGTCGCTCGCCCTCTCTCCCCCTCTCTCTCTCTCTCTCTCCCCCTCTCTCTCTCTCTCTCTCTCTCTCTCTCTTTCTATCTGTTTTTCGGTGTCGTTGGCTGGACGCATCTTATCACCGGGGCGCAACACACACAGACATAAAAAGCCGGCTGCTTTAACGAAATAAATGCCGGATATCCTGGCTGGCTGGCGACAGCATCCAGGCGGCCACAAAACGCGACGTTATTAATAGGCGCAGGACAACACGGCCGTGGATAACAGGAGCGGTAACAATGTTTTTGAACCAAAGCTCTTATGCCAGGTCATTGGGTTAGGTCACAGGGGAGAGACAGCCGCCCGCTGGCAGCAGAGGGCCTTAACAGATTTGCCGACTTTTGGCATTTAGCTGGTTTTTTGTTTTAGCCCGGCCAGTGGCCAGTGGCCA
Source organism: Drosophila paranaensis (assembly GCA_035047545.1). Taxonomy (NCBI): domain Eukaryota; kingdom Metazoa; phylum Arthropoda; class Insecta; order Diptera; family Drosophilidae; genus Drosophila; species Drosophila paranaensis. The sequence continues at coordinate 1,758,645 of JAWNPL010000207.1, read as the reverse complement.
GTGGCCAGTGGAGAGTGAAGAGTGGCCAATATGTTATTCAACTTTCTTATTGATTTCGAAACTATATTTTAATTTGTCGCCGCAACAGATGCCGCTTCCAATCAGCGGCTCGAGACTCGAAGCGCTTGATTCGAATGCGATTGGCGCCCGCTCCCCGCCCGCCACTCGCCTCATGGATATGCGACGCGCGTTGCCACAAAAAATGACTTTTTGCCGCACAGCAATCGGATTACAAACGCTGGCCAAAAAAAGAGCTCGCGCCGGCATAGACAAAGCTGTCTGCCAAAATCGAAACCGAGACCGAAGCTCGAATGAACTCTTCATAAATAATATTCGGGAATCAACTTAAAGTTTAGCCAGAAACCCGCTTCCGGCGAACTGCGGCGTGAATGGGCCTCGGTGCAGCCATTAGCATGATTAAACACATATTCCGGGTATAGATAGGCATAGATACTATTTCGCCGATATGTAGGCAGCGCTTAACTCGCCCAGTGAGTCAATGGCTATCTGATAAGACTTGTACTTTGGCTCAACTAGCGAGTGGAAAGCAGAGCAGACAAACTACTCTGACTAGTGTATGGACTCAGTCGGTAATAGCTTTTTTTTGTCAGCATGAAATTATGATACTCTTTGCGTGGGCATAATGAGAGCGAGAGAGAGAGAGAGCGAGAGAGAAAGAGAGAGCGAGAGAGAGAGGGAGAGAGAGACAATTATAAAGGCGCATAATAATTGCTTTCAGATAGCAGATGGAACTGGGCAACTTTAGACAAGACACAATGCATTAGTGTCGTCTAGGCGTTGCTGGCAATTCCCTTTGGGGGAGTCCGATTGGATGAGGGCTACAGGTCGCCCGGAAGCCGGATGTTGACGGCAGCAGTTGCAGGATGCCGGCCAGGCAGCGGCACAAAAGAGGAAATTAAAATATGCAGACACAAAACCGCGTTTAGAATTTTGGCGCGATTTTTGGTTACGGCTTTGCATAAATTTCCGAGTGCAAAGGAGGCAACAATATCCCTCCCCTCCCCCCTTCCCCCTTTCCCCACCCAGCCCACACACAGCTGGCCTGGCCTAGGTTATGTTAGGCTAGCCGAGCCCAGCATCAGAGTCTCTGGCTATGTATCATCAAAATATGCAAATCTCGGTCATGTGAACTCATTCGGCCCGATCCGTGCTGCACGGCCCTGGCCCCGGCCCCGGCCCCGGCCCGTGCTCATGTGTACGGGTCAGCGCTGTGGCTCATGCTACGAAATTAGCAGCAGTAAATAACGCTGTCAGTCGGTGGTGCTGGCTGGTGCTGGTGGGTGCAGGCAGCAGTCGCGCAGCAGGGGCTGCCCGAGCGGGTCCAAAGTTCTTGCCGCCGGTCACTGCCCGTTAGAATTTATACTTATGCTGCGGCCCCAAGCTCCCACAGCTGCCCCCAGCCAACCAGCAGCAGCCAGCAGCAGCAGCCAGCAGATCGCTGCGGTGCATGTGGCAAAACGATTTATGCAATTGCAGATAGAAATCGATTGAACTCCAGTCGCCATTGCCGTCGCCGTCGCCGTCGCCGCATCCGATGACTGTTTAGATTGAATGTAAACTGCACTTATGACAATGAAAGAGGAATCCTAAATACCGTTAGACCCTCTGCAACGCGAACGTGAACACCGAAAGATAATCAGACTCCATTATGCAACACTGACACATACATACATGTGTACGTTCGCAGCCAAAGCCGATCGGCATATTTAACTAATAAGGTCAACTGATACCCTCTCTGCAGAGGGGTGTATTCGTTCTGACGTTCCATTACTATTGCTGGTATTAATACTACTATTTCTACCACTATTACTAGTATTAATAGAATTATTTCTACTACTATTACTGGTATTAATACTACTATTTCTACTACTATTACTGGTATTAATACTACTATTTCTACTACTATTATTAGAATTAATAGAACTATTTCTACTACTATTATTGGTATTAATGCTACTATTTCTACTACTACTATTGGTATTAATGCTACTATTTCTACCACTATTACTAGTATTAATAGAACTATTTCTACTACTATTACTGGTATTAATACTACTATTTCTACTACTATTATTAGAATTAATAGAACTATTTCTACTACTATTATTGGTATTAATGTTACTATTTCTACTAATATTACTAGAATTAATTCTACTATTACTATTACCAATGTTACTTAATGCTACTATTTCTACTGCTATTACAATTACTCTTACTACAATCTACTACTATTTTTACTATTACTTCTACTATTACTATTATTCTTTCCACAGTTTACTACTATTTCTATTACTCCTTCTACTTCTATTACCGTTACTCCTACTCCTATTTCTACTACAATTTCTATTACTGTTACTATTATTTCCACTACTACTTCCATTACTATTACTACTACTACTATTAATATTTCTACTACTATTTCTACCACTCTTTCCACTACTATTACGACAACTTCCACTACTATTACGACTACTTCCACTACTATTACTACTATTTCTACTACTATGTGTGCTCTCTCACATCTTTAATATTAACCCAATTGGGCAAATAGTTCACAGAGGGCCAGCTAATATATCATTTGCTCGCCGAACTATAAAAACTTCTATTGCATTCATCATTTGAATGCAGTGTTAAATTTCTATATCATGCCATGTGTAAGGGGCTCCTCCAGCTGGTTTCTGTTTCACCTTTCCGCCGGAGCTGGCGCTGGCGCTGGCGCTGGCGCTGCCAAGGTACAAAAGTCTTTTGCCCTATGCCTTTCATTTTCCATTCCCAGTTGTTTATTTTAAGTACTTTACCTTAACGCTCCCCTGCGCTCCCCTCGACCGTGGCGCACTCGGGGAAGAATTGTGGCTACAGCCATTTCTATTTCATTTTATGATTTATGGCGCTAAAATATTAGTTTTGGTTTTTTCATACAGACACCCCCTTTGTGGCGCTTTCTCTCCATCGTTCTCCCTCTCTCTCTTCTTTTTATTTTCTTACGTTTTTTTTTTTTTCTTCTGCCCTGCGGGTTGTGGGCCGTGGATACGGAAAGCGTGGCGAACTACGAAAGGGAGCCTGGTTACTGCTGGTGGTGCAGCTTCGACAGGTGCTAGCACGGCCACGTCTTAGTTGCATAGCTCATGTGTCTGGAGAGCGTTTATAATAATCATGGAGCAGAGCGAAGCTGAACTGGCTGTGCCTAGGCACCGAGCTTGGCATCGACTCCCCCATCACAGTCCCAGCTACAGCTACAGCTCCAGTCTCTGCTCCAGCTCCAGCTGGCGTATAGATTGTCTCGCAATTGATGCACAAATCGTGTGCGCCAAGGTAATAAATTGTCACGCACAGCTATAGCTATTTGCAGGTATGGCAAATTGGCTTTTATGCAGTTGCAAATGCGAGCCGAGCCGAAGGGAGAGGGAGACTGCCGAGGCGCTGTTGGCTCAAGTGTCTGTTATAAAATTTGATTACAGTCTTCCTCTCAAGGGCACTGGCTGAGCCCTAAGCCAAAAGTCGCTATTTCCTATCCGTGGCCCCAAATACCTAACGACTTGTCGCATAAACAGCTTACCTCCCCCGCCGACGCAGCGGTGGGCGTGGCAGTTGCTGTTGCATGTTAATTGCCATTGTCGCCTTAGCACATTTTTTACGCTCCTCTGACGCCGTATCATTAAAGGGGGCAGAGGCAGAGAGAGAGAGAGAGAGAGAGAGAGAGAGAGGAAAGGCAGTGCCGACTATCAGATACCCTAGCTGAAGACTAAAGACCTCATGCCTAATATTGTTACTAATGCCGTACCTAAATCGGTATGCCTTAGTCTAGGGCCTGAGCGCAGAAGAAGTTGACACGCAAGTGTCAGGGTGGCAACCAAGGTCACGCGTGGGTGCGAGGAGTCTCCACTGCAGCCCAGCCGGCACCACAGCTCAGTAAACAATGACAGCAGCAATAACAACTCACATATGACAAAGTCAATGAGCAGGCAAAGTAAAACAAACCAAACAAAAGTAATCGTCGCCGTCACCTTTGCTCCTTCCTGTTCCTGCCCTAAGCAAGTGCCTCAGCTCCATTCGGAAATATTTGGTGCGTGCGTGTTAATCGCTTGCTCCGTTTATTTGCCCAAGGCATCAGCCGGGGCGTCAGTCGCGCGCGAGACTCATCAACTCTGCGGATAATCGATGTGAGTCGGTGTCTGACAATTAGAGGCCAGAAACGTCACAGCCGAGGCCTAAGAATTTGCCCAAGTTGCACTTCAAAATGTCAAATGATGTTGGAAGCGTCGGGCTGGAAGTGAGGCAGTGAAGCAGGGCAATGTAGAGGTAAGTCTAATACTAAGTATACGAACTATGGGAAAGGCCTAGAGATAGGCATGTATGGGTGAAGCTAATACTAAGTAATATAATAATATAATAACTATGGAAAAGAACTATAGATAGGTTACCATAGGAAAAGTGTTGAAGTTTTCCTGACTCTCCCAGCACCTTCACCTGACGCTCCATAACTATATGCCTCAGCTGTACACACCTTTATTTTTACTCAATTCCCTTTCAGTCACAATAGCTCACAATTTATTGAACTTTCTGCTTTGCGGCTGTTTTAAATTTCCTGCCCGTGATTACACCTGGCAAGGCGAAGCTATCGCGATGACAACTATATTTATTGTAAAGGAAACTCAATTGCCAACTCGAAGTTGTAAGCCTCTAAAAAGGGAAATCTGTAAGCTATTTATAATAATATCAAATATATGTATTCATACTCAACCGTGTCACTGATTCAATGGCATTCAGTCCACTCAAGTGCATGCCCTTCATTCCTATACAAAGTTTCATAACGTTCAATCAGCGACTCAAGCCTGCTCAGAGCTGCACAAAGCTTATTAACTTGACAATGGCTCCCAAACGTAGTTTCTCTTTAACGGGCATCTGTTTGGCCTCCTATGACTTTTTATTTAATATATGTTTAGTTTGTCTAATGAAAGTCTAAGCAGTAGCTGCTTGAGTTGGGAATCGGAGGCTCAGTGCACTTATCTTACCATTTGAGTGAGTTTTCCATGAGATCAGGATCAGAGCGGACTCAAAGCTCTAGTGCAGATCAGCTTGACTCAAAGAATCGAATTATGTTTTACGACTCATTATGCATGTGACACGCACAGACACACAGACACACACCCACTCAAAGGTAACTAACTAGTTAGTTAGTATCCCACATACTGAGAGCGAGCCCGTTTAATGAGCTCCGTCACACATTCTGATTTTTGCTCCATTTTCTTTTCGTTTTTTTACGAAATTTTAGGCGATGTAAAAAAAGTAAAAATACAAAAACAGAGAAGAGAAGAGAACAGAGAGGGGAGATGGGAGTGGGGAGATGGGAGTGGGGAGATGGGAGTGGGGAGATGGGAGGGGGGGAGAATATACAACATTCGTTACACACGTACTCCACTGTTTATTTGGGGTATTTATTTCCCGTCGTTCGCCCGTCGCGTCGTCGTCGTTTTACTTTAACTGCCTATACAATTGCCGTTTGACGTGTGCCAAAGACACCCGTACGAGCGACTTTTAACGCCGCAATATGGCTCCCCGAATGGGGCCGAGGCTGGGGGCAGGGCGACGTCTATTTAAATAGAAAAGAAATCAATTTTGGGATTCGCGTTTTATGCACAGCGCAAACAAAAAAGTACGCGCATGATGTGCGTTATCCCCCTCATTTATAAGGCCGGGGGAGCGAAGGGGGAATGGGGGATGGGGGTTGGGGGTTGGGGGGGGGTGGTTGATGAAAGCATGGGGAACAATGGCATAAAGCAGCCACTGGCTCCGCTCGAGTCGACTCGACTTGGCTCCATGCTGATGCATTCACATTAGGCACTGTACGGCGCAAAGCACATTGTTGACAATTGAAATGCGATGTGTGCGCTCGTGTTTTCTTCCTTTTTATCCTTAGCCAATTCAAGGGCGCGACCGAAGGGGGTGCCAGCCCAGACCGAAGTAAGTGGCATGGGCTTGGCAGAGTTGAAGGAAAAACATTTAATTATGTGGATATTTTGAAGAGCTAATAATGAATGTGAATGTGACTATGAATATGAATATGAATATGAATATGAATATGAATATGAATATGAATATGAATATGAGTATGAATATGAATATGAATATGAATATGAATATGAATATGAATATGAATATGAATATGAATATGAATATGAATATGAATATGAATATGAATATGAATATGAATATGAATATGAATATGAATATGAATATGAATATGAATATGAATATGAATATGAATATGAATATGAATATGAATATGAATATGATTATGAATATGAATATGAATATGGATATGAATATGAATATGAATATGAATATGAATATGAATATGAATATGAATATGAATATGAATATGAATATGAATATGAATATGAATATGAATATGAATATGAATATGAATATGAATATGAATATGAATATGAATATGAATATGAATATGAATATGAATATGAATATGAATATGAATATGAATATGAATATGAATATGAATATGAATATGAATATGAATATGAATATGAATATGAATATGAATATGAATATGAATATGAATATGAATATGAATATGAATATGAATATGAATATGAATATGAATATGAATATGAATATGAATATGAATATGAATATGTCAATTAATATATGAATGGCTGATACTAGAAGAGCTAAAGCCTTTACAATTCGTAGCTAAGGATCTCTAAGCTAAGGATTCTCAAGTGATGTCTACATAAGCTTAGCGGTTAGGATCAACACACAAATATATGTATAGCTGCTAGCCGCTCCAACCTCTCACTTTACAAGAGATGGACAAACATCTAGAGAACACTTTCACAACAGATTGATATTAGCATATCAAATCCGTTATGTTTACGCTATAAAAGGTCAAGAGGATTACCCACTCAGCCCACTTCAGCTTTGCTTGTCTGCTCAGTCTCAACAATTTCTGATTGACTTGCAGCTGTTGGCTGAATAGGGGCCCCTTTCGCCTAAGCCTCTGGCTACTCAAAAGTAACCGCGAACCTTTAGCGGGCGGGGTCATGTGTGCGCGATTACGGGAGTGCACGTGTGAGCGTGTGTTAACAAAAATAATCGCATTTCCGATTTGCGATTTGTGATTAGCGTGCGATAAAATTTTTCCAGCTCTTTTTCGATTAAACGATTTGGGCGCCCGTCTCGATGCTCCCTTGTTGGCACACCCACACACGCACTCGATGAAGTTGTGAATTATCGTGTGCTTTTGCCTTTGTGAACCGAAGCATAAATATAACATGTTTATGTACCAGGGGCCCGCCCGGCTGGCCCCCAGCACGAAAATAAAATAAGAGAACGGAGCGCGGCATCCTCCGGCGTGCACTGCTCGAAATGGCGAGTGCAAAGCCGGCTGCAGACAGACGAGCGTCTGTCTGTCGATGAGGAATCACTTAGGCGTGATAAGGCTAATTTAGCCGTAATTTGAATGAATTTCGCGCCGATTTAACACGCAGCACAACACTGGCTGCCGCAATTTCGCTCAGTGTAGCGTGCCAACGCGTCGCGTCACGTCGCGTCGCTTCGCTTGGTCTAAGCTTGACGCCGACGTCGAGCGGGTCATTCGATTGAACTACTGAACTCGTTCAGTGATTAGTGAACTGTGCCGAGACAGAGACAGAGATAGAGACCCCGACTGAAAACAGCTTTCTGCTTTGCCCAGTTATGCAATCACTCATGAACAATTCGTGTTGTGCTCACATTGTACTCAGCCGTTCAGTTGTTCCGTTGTTCAACACCCAAAAAGGCAGCGCGATTTCAATTTCACCTTTGGCTAAGTAATATGTTGGGTATGTCATGCGGAAGGGAAACAAAGCTTCCATAATCAAAGTCAGTTTTGGGCCAGTCAAAGAGCAGAAGATGCTAGAGAGTATAGATTATATATCAAGAATATATAGATGTCTGATGTCTTTGATAACTGATTGAGCTGACTGAAGAGTGTGTGAAAGTGATCAGCTTCCATGACGACTCAACAATTAGTACTATGGGCCAAACTGTCCCATCCATGGGCAGTCAATATATACACTGCGCACCAATCTTACTCACCGTAAGTGTTGAATATCTTTTATATCATTTGCGCTAGGGTCTTCAAATTTTGTAGTATTAAGATCTGTTTAATTAATCTTAAATTAAGACTAAATTGGGCTCTCTATCATTTTAAGAAGCATTTTAAAAAAAAATTTGGAAAAAAAAACTTACAAAAAACGGTTGTTCAAGTCGCGTCTTCGGGATAGCGCACTTGAGTTCAATTGTCAATATCTCGCTCAATTTGGCCTGCACAGTTAACAAATTTTTTGTGTAGACCGCAACATTATCCTTCTTTAAGAAAAATATTATAGTTTAATATTAAACAATTATTTATTTGCTTAAAAATTACGACTTATGTTGAAAAAACTTCATTTACAGTAAGAAGATCAAGGGCGGAACTGAAGGGACACAAAATAGTTTTCCTTTAGCAAAGGCAACTTCCAAAAGTTGAGAATTGCCTTTAAATAGATGCGGCTTTTGTTAAATTGTATAAATCATATAGATTATATAAAATTTTGACTCAGCGCGGAAATGCGAACTGAATTCCAGTTATGCTAGGCAAAAAGAGGGGTGACCACGCAAGTCTGATAGTATTTGCAATGCTTATATTTCAGCAACTGTTTGAGTTATTGGTAATGTTTTGCTTTTATAATACTAAATAGGGCTTGCCAATTAGGATAAAGTAAACTTTGGCATACCAAAAACTCAATTTGTTGATATAACACTACTTGCAAGCAGGAAACCAAATCACAAAAGTAAGAACCCAACACAAGCATTGCTCCCAAGACCGCTAACAGCTGAGTTCCGGCTGCTATTGGAATAGATTATACTTTATCCAAATTGGCATGAATGCAGCTTTAAAACGAAACTTAATTTATTTAAATATCTCAAAGCGTTTCTGAAAAATAGCAACTTATTTTCCTATCAGACTTAGGTGAAAGCCTTTAGAACATTAGCATAATCTTTACTCTTTGGTTTTTGCTCCAAAGATTAATTTATATATTTTGTTCAAGTTATATTTTTCTTAAATAAGGACAGTTTTGTGGTCTACATAAAATATTTGGTAACAGTGCTGGCCAAATTGAGCGAGATATTAACAATTGCAGTTAAATGAGCTATTCTGCAATGAGCTATTAGCATCCGTTTTCTGTAAACTTTTCTTTTAAAATATTTTAAAAATACTTCCTGAAATGATACAGAGCTCAAGCTAGTTTTATTTTAAGGAGAATAGAACAGAGTTTGATAGAAAATAAGTTTTGAGACTCTAGCTCAAATTATGTAGAAGATATTCAACATTTACGGTGAGTGAGAAGGGTGCATATATGCACGTTCACTTCTCACGCCTTCTCACGCTTATGCATTTGTGGTATGTTAGTGGCCAAAAGGAAAATTATTTCTTCTCGGTGGAAGCGATGTTCGCTGGCGTCAGTTACTAATTCCAGCCCCGCCGCCTCGGCAACATAATTCTTGTCGCAGCCACCTGCCGGGCTGCTGGCAGGAGAAACGGCTTGAAATTTCAATTAAAAACTGTAAACTTTTGCCGCTTTTGGTGCTGCGGCAGCGGCAGCGGCAGCGGCGGTGGTGGTGGTGGCGGCGGCAGGGCAGTGGCGTTATTTTTGAAAAGTTATTCATAACATTGAATCAATGGTAAAAGAGCAAAGTCCAAGTCCGATGCGAAAATTCAACAACGGCCACAGGGCATTTTATCAGCAGTCGCCACCGTTGAGTTGTATTAGGCCGGGCCAGCTGGCAGGTGGAGGTGGCCCACTTGGTCCACTGACAGCGATGAGCAGAAATGCTGCTGACGGAACCCGAAGCCAAACAGGCGCCAACATTATCGCCAGCCAACATTATTCATTATCGTTTTGCCCCGCCGAGCGGGCTGGCCATCGTATTGCAAGTTGGTGACATTGCAACAGATACTTGTGCGAGGTCCGGGCAGCAGCAGCTGCTTCAAGTTATGCAATGCCTCTTCCTGGCCGCAGCGGGCATTCAAGCTGCACAATGGAGCCCCAACCACTCCCCGGCCCGGCCCGGCCCGGCCTGGGGCCGGCCACCTTTGCCCGCAGCCAAGCGCCTGCCTTTGAGCCACATAAAAGTCGGGCTCCAGACAAAGTTTTGCACTGTCAAATAAAAACGAAACAGCCAACAGGAAAAGCAATACCAACGACGTCTCCGTCGACTGCCGGCGCACAAAAACTTCCGTTTCATCTTGTTCGCCAGCAATTGCCAGCGCCCCGTGGACCCAGGCCGGACAACGGAATTGCCAGGCGCCAAGAGCATTAGAGCGACTCCAGCAAGAGCTATCGATATCGATAGACAAAATTATGAATGAATTGCAAATTCCTCAGATGAGTAACCAAGGCACAATGCAAAAAGTTATTTAGGCGTAAAGTATGCGGGCTCAAATCACAAATAAAAGTGTGTGTGAGTCGAAATGGAAACTAAGAGCTATCGATAACGATATATATGGAACTAAGACGGAATTGAGTTGATGTTGATGCTGTGAGAGCAAAGCATTGAGAGATGTGAGTAAAAAAAGTATGAATGGAGTCAAAATGAATAGTTAAAATGATTCATTTAAAGCAAGTCCAGTCCATAGTTAGAGTTATCGATATCGATAAATAGAAATATGTATATCAAAGCTCACTCACAAATACTATGAATGAAGTCAAAATGAATAGCTAAAATAATTCATTGAAAATAAATATCCCACACACAATAAGTGCTATCGATATCGATATATGGATATATGAATTACAAGCCCCACAGATGAGTTATCATTGAAAGTTAACCAAGAGTAAAGTATGCAGGTTAGAATCATTCACAATAAATGTGAGTGGAGTTGAAGTGGATGGTTAAAATTGATCTACAGGAAAATATTATCCCGTTATCGATATCGATATATGCAAATATGAACTACAAGCCAAATAGATAAGTTATCGAAGCAAACCATTATCACTGACTCATAAAAACTATGAATGCACCCAAAAGGGTTGGATAAATTGATTCGTTTCAAGCATTTCTTTTTCTCAACATTCACTGTGCTTAGAACATCTTAGGCAGGTGTTTTTCTTTGCCAGAATTTTATAAATTATCAAAAAAGAAATATATATTTTTAAACTCTTTCTGTTCGCGTTTTTAAGGTCTCTCCGTTGCTCCGTTGCTTGCGACTGTGATTGTGATTGCTATTCTTATTGTTGTTGTGACAATGCAACTGCCGCATTTATGTCTCAAGTCTTGCAGGCGTACATATCACACACCCACCCACACACACACACACTCATTGACCAGCACGTCGCCGCCTTGAAGCCTGCATCCTCCGTATGCCGGCTCCGCCCGCAGCCCGCTTAGGGCTCAAGCAGACAGTTGCTTTCGGTTGGCATCAGATTTTCATGGCTCGCACAGTTTGAGCTTTGCATATATTTTGCATTTATGCAAAGACGCTGGGCTCCGTCGCGTCTGTGTGCTCCCCGTTAGTCGGCTCTCTCTCCCTCCGCACCCCTCACAACACGCAGCATAGAAAAAATGAAATGGAGCGCAGCTTGTAGCCCAAATAAAAGGCAAAGCAGCTGCTACGCCCACTGAAAAAGTTTCAACTTTTGTGTTCTATGCGGTTTTTCTGTGACATTTTTGTAGATTTAGCTTTGGGCCTGTTGAACGAGTCGACCAGGCTGTGGAAGCCCAGCCCAGACCAACTGCCACCCATCTCAGCCACGCCCAGCATCATCATCATCATCATCATCCAGCTGGTTCTGTCTGCTCTGCTCTGCACTGCTCAGCAGTCAGCTCAGCTTTATGAAATTTTCGGCTAGCAATCGCCTTTACTTTTTGTATTTCTGTTTCTATTTTTATTTTTATTTATTTCTTACTTTTTTTTGAGGTCGCCGCTCGCCCAACATTTGTGGTTAATGAATACTTCTTGAGAGCTAAGCGAAAACTTGCAGTTTTAACTGTTTGCGCCGCTTACAAAGCCGTAGATCTCGCAGCAATTGAAATAGATTTGATGGCCCACAATAATACCACTGGCTTGACTTGCGCTTTGGCCATGAAAAAGGCGTAAGAGTGTGCCAGTGGGGTGTGCTCGACTGCGAGATACACTGACCGCAGCTATGGGTAACTTTTTGTTAAATAACTCATCAGCTAGAGGATTAGTGTTGATCTTAAAGAAGTGGGATAGGTCATCGAACAAAACAGATACGTACGTGATTCGTGTGATATATAGGAGTATAAGTTGAAAATTTCCAGGCCTTAGCTTTTGTAGTTTACGAGATCGCAGCATTCACAAGCCCAGACGAACAGACAGCTGCTCACACTGTTGTGGCAAGATCTACTCTGCTAATTGTCCTCAGCCAGAGTATTTGTACTCAATGAGGTCTGCCATGCCTCCTGATGCAAACCAATATACCCTGCCTACTGCCTGTAAATAGTCTTAAGCTAAATTCAAATTGCCATTTGAAAACGGAGTGAACCTGTTAGCGAAACATCGTAATATCTTTTCCCATTGAGCGAAACTCGTTCGCTGTTTATCAAGTTGTTTGTTTTATGGGCTTCACTGTGGCTTCAAACCAGAGTCTTATCAACAACTAGTTATGTAGCGCCGTCGAAGGGATCAGTTGTAAATCAAATTTATATATGCAATAATATTATATCTTTCCCAATCCAGCCCATATATAAAATATATGTACATATATATATATGTACATATATATATATATATATATATATATATATATATATATATATATATATATATATATATATATATATATATATATATATATATATATATATATATATATATATCAGCAATATCTTATCAACAATTGGCTCGCATGCATAAGGAAGCGTTCTGTTCTGCAGTAATAACAATCGTGTTTCTCTCGCTCGAATGCTTATATTATTCCAGCGAACTGCTGCGGGCCGCTCTGCACAGTTCTGTTGTCAAAGAGCAACTGCTTTGTGGGCGACGTCCGCTGGCCAAACAGCCCCGCAGACCGACCAAATGATTGTTTATCGTTGCCCAAATTTAATATGCTCTTCTTGTACCCCTTGTCAATAGCCTGGCATTGGCTATGACAAGTTGAGGCATGGCAAGGGAAGCATCTCAGAGCAGAAGACTCACTGGATGTGGAGTTCATTTAGCTGGGTTTCTCCTGTTAGTTTTTGGAATATAGGAATATAGGTCTATAGTATTCATGAGAGTATCAAATAGCGCCTACAATTAGTATATGTTGAACTGCAACTAAGTCTAATTGGTGACATGAAGCTTGTGCCAAAGAGAAGCTGCTGCTATATGTATAAGTCTATAGATTTAAATAAATATGTATAATATTATATTTATATATACTTATATATCTGATAATACTATAAAATTTCAACTGCATTTGGGCACGTCTGAGCTTTGCACCTTTTGTCGATCAAAGCCATCTTCTCGTGATATGCGAACTAGCCTCAGTTGGTAAGTCTAACACCTGAGTGGGTTTTCCCTTAGTAAATGACTTAATACAATTGTTAATCAATGAGCGAGAGAGAGAGAGAGAGAGAGAGAGAAACAATAGAACGTTGCAATCGGGTGCTATCGACTGCATAATACTTATTCACAGTGAAAAAAGAGTTGAGTTTATTCTTTTAAAGAAGACGGAGTATTATTAGAGATCATATATATATATATATATTTTTGATCTTTGGTATATATATTCCACATCTCAAGTCTGTTAGCTGCAAACCAATCCAATATACTCATTGTATTTTCCCGTACGAGTATCAAGCCACTTGGAGGTCAGCTCTAGCGCGCTGGCATCGAGTCGCCTGTCCAGCTCCGTTGCGAATAGTTGATTTAGCGCAATTCAATCGGCCAGTTCAATCAAGCTCTGGCAACAGCAACAGCAACAGCAACAGCAACAGCAACATCAGCATCAGAAACAGCATCTGAATTGTGGTTAGCTGCAATCTCGCATCGATGACGTCACATGCTCCGCTGCTGTCGCTGACAATTGTATTGGCGGCGGCTCAGCTGCAGGCACAGCGCGGCTCAGCCATCCAAACGAGTAGTGGGTATACGAGAAATGGCAGTTAAGAGTCGAAGTAAACCATTCTTGTGCAATTTGTAGACATTTACTACGGCAACTGCAATACGGAGAGCTACGGGCCCGGACGTTGCGTCTACGCCAACAATTGTGACTTCTACGATGTGAACTTGCTGAGGGTGGCGGGCAAAGGGCATTGCCGCTCGCAGCAGCGGCCGGGATTGGTGAGAAGAGGAAACTATAGAGGTCTATATAGATAGGAATTCGAGTCGACCTCTTCCTTGCAGATCTGCTGTCCGCGTGAGCAAAATATCCTGCCTCCGCTGGTGGCTCGCACGCAGGGGAACTCAACTGAGAGCTCAACGGAGCAGCGCAGGACCTTTCCGGCGGCACCTGCCACGCCCGACGAGCTGCCCCTGCATCCGCACTGCGGCACTTCCTTCTCGTTCAAGGTGTACGGCGGACACATTACGGGTCTGCTGGAGTTCCCCTGGACCACGCTGCTGGAATACAGTCTGGTCGACAGCGAGGATAAGCAGCACAGCTGCGGCGCCTCGTTCATCGCACAGCGCTGGCTGCTCACGGCGGCGCACTGCGTGCACGAGAAGTTTGTGGGCTCGCATCGAAGGCTGACCGGCGCCCGGCTGGGCGATTGGAACAAGACCTCTGATCCGGACTGCATAACCGCCTGGAACGGGCTGACTGAGTGTGCTCCGCGGCACATTCAGGCCAGCATCGATCGGCAGCTGATGCATCCGCAGTTCGATGTGGCCAACTTGACCCACGACATTGCGCTGCTGCGGCTCGCGCAGCCCGTCGACTGGAGCCAGCTGAGGCACGTGGAGCCCGTCTGTCTGCCGCCAGCGCGCGGCTCGCGCGCCGATCAGCTGGTGGGCAGCGCCGTGGACGTCTCCGGCTGGGGCTTGACCGAGCAGAACAACCAGCCGAGCGACGTCAAGCTCAAGGCCGTGCTGCACGTGCAGCCCCAGGAGCAGTGCCGCGCGTCCCTGAGCCTACACAACTACACAATCTCCGCGGGGCAGCTGTGCGCCTCGGGCGGCATCAACGTCGACTCCTGCTCCGGCGACTCCGGCGGCCCGCTCACCGTCGAGGCATACACGCCCCAGCGGGATCGCTTCGTCTACCAAGCTGGCATTGTCTCCTACGGCAAAGAGCATTGCGGCTCCTCCGACTTCCCAGGCGTCTACACCAGAGTTAGCAGCTACGTCGACTGGATCGAGCAGACCATCGCCAGCAATAGCGATGACCCAGCCAAGAGGAGCTAATAGGCAACAGATCAATTATATTGGATAGACGAACAGATCAATTATATTGGCATAATCGATACTCTTGAACTTTGTGTGAGAGTATTGCCTAGTCGGCTACAGCCGACTTTCATATTTTGCATAATATATTTTCTGCAGTTTCCAGTGTCTATAGCTAGGATTGACTCCAAACATCTCTTTTTTTTATATCAACAATTTTTTTTTATATATTGAAATACAAGACTTATATGCAGTACCAAAGACAGACTTGATTATACCCGGCAGTGGCGGCAGTTCTATATTTCGTCACCAGATGTTCCTTCTCTCTCTCTCTCTCTCTCTCTCTCTTTCTATTTCATTTGGGAAACTTAGAAAACAGATTCGATTAACTATTAGACAGATAAATATATTATATATTACTATATTTATATATTATATAATACATTACATATGTAAATTGAACGTCGCAACATTATATATGAGTGTGTGCGCAGTCCGACTCATTAGGGGCCCTTTTACAACCAATTTCAATGAGTTGAGTGAAAATTATGTCACCACAAAAAGCACACAAAACGAACCCAAAATGCGGCAAAACGCGGACAAATTTCGATTTCGGCGCATTGCCGTTTGTCACGATTGATGGATCTAGAGATTGCGTAAAACACACACACGACAGAGTGTAATTAACAGGAGTGTGACGTCATTAATTCGATTTACGGCTTATGGTTGGTTAACATATTTCTACATAGTGAAGCCCCAGCAGTAACAGCTGCGAATTGCCTATACCCTGACATTAGGAAAATATAAATATTGATTTTTTTCTCTTGGGCTCGGCCCGAAGCATTTAGGGATCGATCTTATCAGCTGACTTCATTAGATTTCCAATTTGTATAGGTTTTCCTATTAGAGCTTTGCCCGAAATTGAGTTTTCCGCTGTGCGAAACACCTTAAATTCCGATAATACCTCGGCTAAACACTTTCTGTTTGCTGTCTGAGCTGCCTTCAAAGGGGGTCATTCCGTAGATAGCGCGGAAAGACAAATACCATAAGGTTGATAAAGAAACTGTTTTATTTGGCATATGCACAGCGATTTGAGACTATGTGAAAACCAATTTCAATTTCGAAACCTTTCATGACTCTCCAAAATGTTTGCTTGCGATGAAGCTATTTCCGCTGCTCCGTTGCTATGCGAGGATCCACTCGCCTGCAATTTGGATATGAGCTGAGCTACTCTAGTCTACATTATCTCAAATACTATAGTTCAGATAGTAGCTACAGTCATCAATGTGGAAGACCTCCTTCCATTCGATAGAGCATGGAAAGTTTTGATGACGTCAGCGTGCTGCCAATCATGTTAGGGGCCAAGCATTTGACAGCTTGGTGTCATTCCAGCTTTGCTCACAATAATACATAACTGAGTTTTTATTACGTAGAGCCATCGAACATGGCCAGAGGCAGGGTATACTGAGCACATGTCTGTACATGGAGATAAAACAAAGAAAACATTGTTAATCAGGGTAATGAACCAAGTCGATGTCTGCGCGTCGATTGCCACCGATTTCGGAGCTGGTATCTCGTGCCTTTGCCTACTCAGATCTAGATTAGTTCATATCGTCAATAGTTTCATTTGGTTTCCAGGAAATTAACAAATACAACTTTGACCATAGTTCAAAGATCTAGAGAATCTTTTGGCTATGATTCACAAATATCTCCACTTGATATGCAGAAATCTTGAGGATCTTTAGGAAATGTTCTTTATCTGATCTGTATGTAGCTGAGTTGGAATGTTCTTTATCTAATATACAGAGATCTCGAAGGTTATAAAAGATGGAGATTTCGAGAATCTCCAGCTGATATACAGAGATCTCAAAGGTTATAGAATGAATGATCTTCATGTGATCTTCATATAATATACCGAGATCTAGAGAATATTCTAGCTAAGAGTGAATGATCCCTCTCAGATATAGAGAAAGATATAAAAAGGCTTATATGCTTATCTGATATCTATATAATATACGGAGATCTGGGAAATGTTTTAGTTGAAAGTGAATGATCTTCAACTGATATGCAGAGATCTCGAAGTTTCTCAATGATCTCAATTTGCTCTCTATATAATATAAAACACTAAATGACATTTAACTGATGTATAGAGATCTCAACAAAATCTATATAAAGTATACAGAGATCTCGAGAACCCCTTAGCTCAGCAATCTCAGCTTGATCTCCCATCCCTTGCCCATTCCCTAACATTGTCAAGCACTGATAGCCTCTGCTCCCTGATCGATCCACATATATCACTTTTCACAATCTCAGCGCTCAACGCTCGGGCTGTTCGCTTGCATAGAGTACTTCCATAGTCGGTGCATACACTTTGTGTCTCTGATATGTTTATAGGTAACTTTTATTTGCGTACATGCGAGTTACATGCTTCACACGGCTTACAACTGTTAATACTACTGCATGGGTGTGCATAAATTACAATAATCAATAAATACTACAGTATAATTACAATAAATTAAGACCGTAAATGCCTAGCGAATAACAATATATATATATAGGTAAAATTAAGAAAAAAAAAACACCCCGACGAAGAGGAAGACTCTTCGCTGCCCACGCTCTCTCGGCCCTCGACGCTCGGCGCTCACTTGTTTCGCGCAAAGATGACGGCGCGTCGACAACGATCACGATGATCGCGCATTTTGCCCGCCGGACAGGGCCGCTTCATCCGACTGGAGATGAGCAGCTGGCCGGTGAGCGTCTTGCTGTGCGGACTGTAGAAGATAAGGCGCCGCGCCTCTGTCGTTTGGCTGAGGCTCCCCAGCAGCAGTATCAGGGCGCATCCCACGGCGAGAATCAGGCGTTGCAGCTGCATGGCGATCGTCGGATTGATTGATTGAGATGGAACGAGAGTTCACTTGAGCTTTAGGCTATTGGCTATTGGCGATTCGTTATTCGTTATTCGGTTTCGTCGTTGTCTGTGCGGGCGGACAGCGCGTGCGGGATTCTCTCGACGCTGGACTGGCTATGACTGTGTGCGATCGCCGATGTTGTGGAGGTAGTCGTAGTTGTAGTCGACGCTCCACTGTCGATATTTTCAATATTTAATGCGCCGCTGTCCGATTAGATAGGGGCATTCCACACGATCCGCCCGCTGATAAGATAAGCGATAAGCAAGCCACCGCCTCTACATACCTCTGAGCTGAAGCCACATTTGTTGCCCCTGGACTGTCACTGCCTGCGGCCAGTCGCTTCTATTTTTGTATCTTAGTAATGGGTGGCCGCAACCACACACACACACACACACGGATACACACACTCACATACACAGTAGTCACACACACAGAGTCTGTGACGAAAGCGTGCGGGAATTCACTCACCGAATTCCTCGATAATGCGTTGCGTCGCGTCCTCAAGTCGTTTACGTCATGGTCCGTGTCACCCAACTTCCGGCACGGTTCCCACCAAATTATTCGCAATTGCGCCTCTCGCCTGAAAATATACTGCAAAACTTGCGAGTCGAAAGCTTTGCGAGTGCCACTCCAAGCCTGACAGCTTCGTAACCAGAAAACGACTCTGCGATAAATTCTAAGCAGACGCGAGTTCGGACGCCAAATCATGAAAAGGAAGTGATTTCTGTTTGGATTTGATGAAAGTTAAATTAAGTTGCCATGATCTGTTCTACATATGTATATATATATATATATATATATATATATATATATATATATATATATATATATATATATATATATATATATATATATATATATATATATATTTATATGGAGGGGAAACTCCTGCTATATGTGTTTGCTATATTCTTCAGAGAGAAACTTGAATAGTTCATTATATATTTGAAGTCTGGGGAGCTTGGATTGAAATATTCAAGCTTCTGTCGGCTCTCTCTCTGCTATTATTTACTATGAAAAATGTAAATTTACTTGCATTATTATATCTTAATCTCAATTACTTTCACTTTTAATACGACTATCTCTTTTAAGCAGATTGTGTGTTTGTCCGTGCGTCTGTGTGTGTGTGTGTGTGTGCGTATGTGCTGCTGGCTACATACATATGAAAGTAACGGAGAATGTTAGCGATTCTTAGGAATAGGGGGATTTTCGCAGGGTTCAGGGTATCCCCTAGTCGAGCGGTCTCTACTAGAGCTTTCTTACTTGTTTATCTAAGAGGCTTTGCTTCTAATTAGCTCGAGACTACTGAATTCTTAGCCACATTCATGCATCAATTTGGTCTCATCTTCTGAGCCAACATCAGTTGAAATTACATTTTCTATTTATATTTCTTACAGATCTAAGCCGACTACAAGCTGATAAGACTTTAGAGATATTTTTGTTCCTCAGGCAAAATGAGTCAGCGGAATAAATTTAGAATTTCTATAGAAGAAGTGACAATATCTGACTATAATTAAGCCAAATTACTAACTATAATTATCATTTGTGGCTTTTGGGAAATGCTAGTCAAGGAAGGCACATGAAAATTATCTAAATCAAGCAGTTGTCAACTGATCAAAGTCAACAAATCTTTTTTCATACAATAATATACGGCTATCTGGTCTGTTAGCCTAGGCCAAATATAAGTTTTATGTTTTTTCTTTTTAGTTAAGACTTTGATAGCGCTTCAAGATCTCTGTCACAAGAAGAGAAGCAGTTGACCCAGGCTAAGTCAAGCTCAAGCTATACTTAATACTACAATAGCTAGCTTAAATACATTTCTCTGGCCTTTATAAAGGCATCTAGTCATTATCATTAGGGAATCTTTAAGCATTCCATAGTTTATCCACTCTATTGATTTCTACATGCCAAAGTCATTTAGAAGACCAGCAAAGTCTTCAAAGTCTTATCATTACCAACATCCATATAAAGAGCCAAATTAATACATTGCTGCCGTCCCATCTTCCATAAAATTTAAGCTATTCATGTATATATATATATATATATATATATATATATATATATATATATATATATATATATCATATAATCTATGAAAATAAATATTTGCACTCTTGAGCTGTCGAAAATATGATTTCTCTGTTAAGATACAGATCAGTTCCCAGAGACCGTAGCTAAATAATGCCAAAAGATAGCTTTATGGCAGGCCAACACAAAAAGAGTCAAGATTAGAATTAAGCCCAAAATAACTATGGTTGGCGTGATACCAAAGGAGAGTAGAGTAGAGTAGAGTAGAGTAGAGTAGAGTAGAGTAGAGTAGAGTAGAGTAGAGTAGAGTAGAGTAGAGTAGAGTAGAGTAGAGTAGAGTAGAGTAGAGTAGAGTAGAGTAGAGTAGAGTAGAGTAGAGTAGAGTAGAGTAGAGTAGAGTAGAGTAGAGTAGAGTAGAGTAGAGTAGAGTAGAGTAGAGTAGAGTAGAGTAGAGTAGAGTAGAGTAGAGTAGAGTAGAGTAGCGTAGAGTAGCGTAGAGTAGAGTAGAGTAGAGTAGAGTAGAGTAGAGTAGAGTAGAGTAGAGTAAAGGTATACAGTTAGTCAAAGCTAATATTCTCTAATGCTGAGCAGGTATTTGACACGACAACATACTTTATTATCAAACTGATTTATTTCCATCGATTTTTCAACCTTTTATTAATTAGCCAAATTGATCACTCCACAGGTCTGATGCAATCCTCCACACAGTTTACTCAAATTCCGTAATATCCGGACGTTGCTTCATTTCCTTACGCAACTCCCATTTAATTTTCATAATATCCAAAAGTCTCACATAGCACGAAGTTCATCTGTGCTTCTCTTCACTGGCTACGGTTCAATGTCTTTTTGCTGACACGCAAAATACGACTAATACCCGTGTTGACAGACAGCTCAATGGCACTTCAATTCAAAGGCCTTTTTCCGACCGACTCTACACCAGTGTAATTTGATATGGCTTGCCAGCTATCGCTATTGAAATACTTCCCTGCAAAGGGAACTATAGCGATAATCCAGCAATAATAAATAAAGTTTATTGTTTGCTTCAGATTTTGTTGCTCCAGTCGAGCCGTCCCCACTGGGGGATACCCTGAGCCCCCTAACGCAGCAACTTTCACGCATGACACAGAATTATTAATATCTTAATATTCAAAGTCTGGGAAATTTGGACATTTTGTGTTATTCGAGTTACGCTTAAATAGCCAAATCAAATGATCGATTATTATCGGTAATTAGGAAATGATTTATCGAATACATTGATAAGCACGTTCCGCGCATGGTATAAAGGATTATAAATTTAAATTTTAATTCACTTTTAAGCTTCTGGGGTTTCCAGCTGTTTGTCTCGATCACTATTATATGTACTACTTAATGGGCTCTGCCACGCCACTAACTGCTCGTGACACACATTTGCACAGAACCAATATAGCCCGACGTCCCAGTCTTCTGCTGGGTATAAGAATAAAAACTTTTTCTTTGTTGTTGTTTTTCTTCTCATGGTTATCCATTTTAGTATTATTTAAGATCCATGAACAGTTTGTAATTTAGTCACATAAACGTATAGCATTAGGAACTATTTAAGTAATAAGGAAAAAAACAAAAAAACAAAAACTATTACAGGCATCCATAAAACTGTATTTGAGGAGGGCGGAGGGCGTATAGAGTAGAGTAGGGCGTGAAGGTAATGTAATAAATAGTGCACTGAACGCGAATAAATAGGTTTAATGACGTGTTTCGTAGTTTGTTTGTGGTTTGGTTTCTGAGAGAGTTGGAGATTCAGTTGATAGCGTTTAACGAGCTCCAGTCGCGATGTCAACAGCGCGCTCCATCTGAAAGCAAAGCAAATGCTGAGCTGATCACACTTGAGACTTGAGCCTGTTGGCCGTTGGCCGTTGGCCTGAATACACACCTGAACTGTACGATATTAGACGCCGGCAGTTGCCCCGATGGTCTCTCATGTGACACTTCTGGCAGGGCTTCTCCAGCCCGTGCGTGGCCAGTATCTGGCCCCGGGCAATGCCGGGTGGCGCCAAAAAGATCACACGACGCGACTCGCTCGCCGCTGGGGCGCACACAACAACCAGAAAGAGTAGGCAAAGTGCATACAGAAGTAGCTGATGTATACGATGCAGCATCATGATCTCTCTCTCTCTCTCTCTCTCTCTCTTGATGTCTCTCTTGATGTCTCTCTTGATATCTCTCCTGAACTCTCTTTGGCTCTCCCTTGCTTGCACTTTCGTGGCAATGTGAAATTGTGTAATCGCTATTGGGGGCTCGAGTCTTTGGCCTGCTCTAGTGGCAACTGAGTTATACGCTCAAAGGCCGTCATTTAACTGATTATATACGATTTGGGCAAGCAGTTCTTAAGTAAAAGTGGCCTCTGCCTGCCAGCCGAGCATTGACGACGTCTCGGTCTCTCGTGCCGTCGCCATCTGTCGCCCATCGGGCGGCGACACCCTGTATGGTCGAATCTTATCTGGGCCCCGCTACTATGTCACCCGCAATCTGGGTAATTGAATGTCTTGCTTTGCCTTGCCTTGCTTTGCTTTGCTTTGCTTTGCTGTGCTGTGCTGTGCTTTGCTTTGCTTTGCTTTGCTTTACTTAACAAACATTCAACATGACAATAAAATCAACGCACGAAGCCCATCTTCAGTTCAGATATCGATATACACAAACGACGCTTATCATCACAATTAATTGATAGACTGCCGGGAACGTGCGCCAGCGTTTCTAAACTTAGAAACTCTTGGCATCGCTCCACTCACATGGATCCTCGGAAATGTATGAGCTAATAGCTATTTTTTATTGCAACAGCTGCCAGTGCAGCTGCAGATCGAAGGAGAGCAGAGAGAGAGACAGAGAGAGAGAGAGAGATCCTATACCCTATATATGGCAATCAAATTACAATCCAATTAGTTTAGTCTTTTCTATATCAAAGCTTAGCTAATAAATATATTTCCGAGAATTCTTCTTTGCAATCTCTAACAACTTTTTATCTTTTTTATTGCACATTTTGTATATTTTTTAATTATATGTAAATATTTATTTCAATTGCCAATTAGAGCGCGAGCGCCACAAGACTTTTAGAGTTCAAGTATTGATTCAATTAATGAATGAAATCATTTTTTAAGAAAGCATTGAAAAGGATTTTGTGTCTATAATGCATTAATTAATATTTAATAAGAATCAGCTTGACTCTCATTTAGCAAAAAAAAAAAAAAAAAGAAGGAAAATAATATTAATATATATATATAAACATATATGAACATATGATGAAAATATAAGTATAATAAGTATTTAATTTACATATGGTTAAGTCAAGCAGTACTTCACTCTGTGCGGATTTAGGGTATCTTCCAGTCGACCACTCCCCATAAAGAGAATTGAATGAAAGTCTCTATAGTATTTTATATATCATACCATATAATTTATAGGTCTGGCATATATACATATAGAATGAAGCCCCGATAACGAAAAACTCAACATAACGAATTTTTCTTTAAATCCCTTGACTTGACCTTTAGAGCGAACCAATTGATATAACGAGAAATTGTCTGGTTCCCCTCAGATTCGTTATGTATGTATGTATGTTACATATGCATATATATACAAAAAATATATAGTATTTCCATAATTATTATGGGTCTAGAATACCACCAATTGCTTATTCATATTAGCTTTATTTCATCCTCATGTACATATATCGACAGCAGAAAGGCTTAAGCTAATATTGATTAAGCTGTCGACAGTTTTTTTTTTTAAGTTGCAAGCTCTACAAAGTGCATTAAACTAAAGTAGTTTTTCCTTAAGTTAATGATTCATGTAAAATATGATCTGCCTGCGTGTCCCCTTATAGGCCCAGCTGAAAAGCTTTATATAGGTCATTTATCCAGGCATTGATTGGAAGAAAGACATCAGATGCTCGCTCTAGGTACTTTCAATGCCAAGCTGGCCGCTATCTGGAAGTCGTTCTTGCAACTTGACGTCACACAGTTATGAGCTGTCGCCAGGCATCAATTGTAGTTTCACCATGAATTGCAAAAGGTAATTTGATTTATTGAATATGCATGAGTATACAAATTATTATAATAATTTTATAATATTAATAACAATTTTCTTTGACTATTTTAAATAAATATAAATATAAAGAGAAAATTTATAAACTTGGGTAAATTAAAGAAATGAAATTGGATTAAGAAATATATAAAATAGTTAAAGGAAATTCATTATAAAAGCTTACAATGTGTTCGAGGAAGCTCCATTAAATGAATTTAAAAACTAGAAAAAAACTTTAAGTATATAATAATATAAGAATTATTGAATAGATAGATAAACAAGTGTCCAGTATAACTTCAGTTTGAATAGTTCAGAGTTGTCTTTAACTATTGCCAGCTAAGTGCAGGGTATGCCATAGCCGTGCACTCTCAGCCAGCTTGTTTTTATTGCCGATCAACTGACAAGTCAACAGAATGCTAGTTAAGCACTAATCACTAATTGGAGATATGTTTGCCCCACAATCTCTCAATCGGAGTGAGCGAATTGGGCTATATAAAGGGGATCACCGTTGGCGCAGATTGCGGGCTGGCAAAAGGCCGTTGGCAGCATGAGTCGCTGGCCCGCAATCGATGTAATCAACTGCAGTCATGGCTTTCCCAGAAAGCCCCTCGGCTACGTCACAGAGCAGCCGGCTATGACAGCATGTTCCGAAATTTGCCAACAAAAAA
Organism: Drosophila paranaensis; assembly: GCA_035047545.1. Classification (NCBI taxonomy): domain Eukaryota; kingdom Metazoa; phylum Arthropoda; class Insecta; order Diptera; family Drosophilidae; genus Drosophila; species Drosophila paranaensis. The sequence continues at coordinate 1,733,596 of JAWNPL010000207.1, read as the reverse complement.
TGTGACCAAGGCAATGGCAGGCAAATGCTCTATTATCGATTCGAGCGCGAGCGGCTGAGTCAGCGGCGCTCGATTGGACCCTTTATCTAAGAACAGTTTTGTATCTTGGTATCTATGGATCGGTATCTATGGAGTGTCTGGCGCTGTGTTCGTGAAATTTCTCGTAATTTCATCATGACAAATATCGCTTGGCTCTGGTCTTGTGACGTCGTTCTTCCTCTTCTTTCCGTTTTCTTTTTTGTTTCTTTTTTTTGTTTTTTTTTTTTTTGCTTTTGCTTTTGTATAAACATAATATATTTGTTAAACGTTAATGAGTTTCTGGATAAGCGATAAGGTAATGAGCCTCGGTCCAAAAGGTCGCTACACAATCTGCAAATAGCATGCGAATCAATTCACAGGAATTCGAAAATGAAAACGAAAATGAAAGTGACTATGAAAATGACTATGGAAAGAGTCCCTAGTGCCCCACTCACCCGGCGACAGCGATTGTGGTGATCGCGCATGTAGCCACGCCTGCAGCCGAGCCGGCGCGACTCGAACAGCATGCCCTTGCCCACGGTATCCACGGGATTGTTCGCCATGCTCTGATTGCTGTTCAGCGCATTAAAGTAAATCACGCGCGCTGCACAGCTCTCCAGCTGGGTGGCCAGCATCACCACTGAACAGAGCACGCCCAGCACAGCCAGCCGCCAGAGGAGTCCCGCGCTCAGCAGCCGCATCTTTCGTCGTCTTAAGCTAACACGTCGCTGTCTGACCACCGTTTAGCACGCACCCAGAATCAAGATTCGATATGGTCGTTGTTGCTGACACGCTCAATCTGTGTGTCCGCCTCTGCGTCTCCGTGCGCGCTGTCAGCCAGCTCCCCACGCAGAGTTCGTCGTGCAGTCCGCTTATCAGTCTGTTTACAGTTAAGAAAACACTTTTTCTACGCTGTTCAGCTAATCCAAGCTGGCTGTATTGGCTTCGCCCCACACGAGAACTAAGCTCAATACCCAAAGCTGCAAAGCTGACCTGCAGTCGGCCTGAGCAGAGCTATATATCGGAGGACTATATCTACTCTAAAGGCAGAGCCATGCCACAGAGCTTAGCTCATCTAAGCTGGCATTGTGTGCCGAACAGTGTATCGTGCAGTCGGTTAGCCTGTTTAGCCACGCTTTTGTTTTCGTCTGTTTTGATTAGCAATCCGCCGTCAGCTAAGACACTGCGCAATTGATTATTTCTATTTGATTGCATACTTTGCGGCGCATAATACTATTCGACTTGGACCGCGACAGACTGAAGTCAGCTGAGTTTGCCTCTGCTTGAGTAATACATGTTTGCTTCGCACTCCTCTACTGTTAGAGTAATGGCAGATAGTATAAGCCATAACATATACGTGATAATGCTATATACACACACTCATCGAACTTCAATTAAAGGCCGACCGAAATTACAAACTTCGAAAAAGGAAAAGGGAGAGCTTCTTCTTCCTATTTTCTATTTTGATTTGTCTCCATTTGCTATTTTTATCATACACAAAAACTGTCTACATTATTAACTAACATTTACGAGTCTTTATAGAGTTTGTTTTTTATTTTTTTATATATATATTTATATATTTTTTTATATTTAATTGAACTTCGCGCCTCATTTTAGATTTTTTTTTTTTTTTCCTATATTATAAATTTTTTATTTAAAAAAAAATATATAAAAATATGGCTTTATTTAACATAAAACGAAGAGAAAAATGTGATGTAATATCTAAAACTATAACTACATGCATAAGATTCTAAATAAAATATTAAAAATGTGCCCTTAATTGAATTTCGATAAGTTTACATACAAAAAAAGGTGTCCCAAAATTCACGCAAGAAGCAATTTTACTAGAAAATATATGTTTATAACTAAAAATTTTAAGTTTTTTTTTATTGATTTATAAAGTATAAGCTGTGATTTTTTGTGGATTGCTCAAGTTTGAAAATTCTCGGACTTAGCTGTAAGTTTTTTTTATCAAAACTACTATTTGCGTGAGTTTTGGGACAAGCTCTGTATGGCGACTGCTGAATGTCTTTAAAGTACAGCATTGATTATGCAGCCTAAAGACAAAACTCTTTAAAGAATTATATAGATTTTCATACAGTTGTGTAGAGGCTGCTGCTTGAAGCTTAAAATACTTAATATACCTACTTTATAAAATAAGTTCGTTACAAAAGAAAGAATATCTCTAGACATTTCTCTCAGTTCCCTGGGCAGCATTAAAATCTTAAGGAATTTGGATAATTTGGCTTCTAGTTGTAGTAGATGTAGAAGAGATCAGGACTGAAGTGGATGCAAAGGGCTCAACAGCACGCCACATCCTTCTTCTTTATCATTAACTGTCTTTGATCAAATATTTATATATATATATATTGATAGATATATCTAGAATGTATACGAGAGAACCTCTGTACCAACAGAGTATCCATTCAGTCATATAGGCTGCTGAGCTCAGAAAGTCCTGCTTTGAGCATAAGGAAAGCTGAAATTTCTTCTTAACCTAACTGAGTTCCTCCTGTAAACAGTTAAGAGAGTTAAGCATCCTGACAATATTATGATAGTCTATCTAATTGCCATGGGTCCAAAGAACATTTCACCACAAGACTCTCAGCAAAGTTCTGAAATGGACTTGACTTAAAGCAGTAAATGTGTATATTATCCTGCCTGTAACAGATAAATATTTGTATATTGCAAGCAGCACTCGATGCCTGGGCCTTGTCTGTATACTCTATATATTTATATATTCATATAAACGTCAGCATTGCGTATACGTAATATTCCTCTTCCACTCACGTCGGTCATACGCACCGTTGCATCATTTACATATTTTTTTATTGATATTCATTTACATAGATTTGGCTATGGTGAGGTGTGACCTATGCAGGTATACATATAACTGTAAGATATCTCTATGTACAGCTGAGGATATAGAAGGATATATGTTTGCAGTCGGTCCACGAGGTCAGCGCTGCGTCGCGCAAGGCTCCGCGCGAAATATGCAGTTGCCTGGATCGACTGTGATGAGCTCTAGGGGGCGAGAAGAGAAGACGGAAATGATTGAGCTGCAGCTGGAGGTAGACCCATTCGGTGCTCACCTGGCGCGGGCAGGTCCTTGTCGCAGGCGCGTTTGCCGCGCCTGCAGCGCGAGTGCCGCGCTGGTTGTCTGTGGTCCTGGACTGGGGCAGCGGCGTCCTCGTCGGATGTTAGGAGCGGCGCCTGCCGGCAGCGCAGCTGCGACTGATGACGCCTGTGCGCCGTGACCTGCACGTCGCTCTCCGCCGGGCTCTTGGCCTGCTGAGCCAGCACGTTCTCGGCGGAGGAGTGCCGCTGCCGACGGCGGCGCTGCCGCACGCGGCTGAAGCTGTCGTCCTGGATGACGAGCGTGCCCGCCTTGCTGCTGCACAGGTAGTAGCGCGGCGCGTGCTGCACCACCTGCTCCTGGGCGTACTCCGGCGATGAGTGGCGGCCGCGCGTCATGCTGAACCGCTCCAGTATCGAGTGCTGGCCCGAGCTGTGCGAGCGTCGATAGCGACGCTTCTCGCGCGGCCCGGACGACGAGGAGTTCGCCGTCGTGGTCAGCGTCGAGGTGGACGGCGGCGTCGGATACGCCGACTCCTGCTCCCGCTGCGCCCGCTGCGACGGCGGATCCTCCACCACGAGCCGCACGCCACGCAGCGAGCTGGACCGCCGCGAGCTGTCCGCCTCGTGCGGCCGCCAGTCGGGCAGCTCGTGCGTGCTGAAGTCGATGCAGCTGCCGGCCAGCTGCTGTCTGCTGGGCGTGTGTCTGTCGCTGGGCGTGGCCTCGCCAATGCTGAGCCCGTTCAACTTGCCCGCAAGTCGCGCCTGCTGCAGGCTCCTGCCAAGGCTGCCAGACGCCCGCTTGCGCCCGACCTCCTGCGCGCTGCTGGGCCGATACGCCCGCTCGCTGTACCCGTCCGCGTCCAGGAGCAGCGCGCCCGTGTGATCGTACAGCAGGATGCGTGGCAGTGCTATGTTGCTGCAGCTGCGCGAGGTGCTCAGCTCCCAGTTCCAGTGGTCGGGCTTGCGCAGCTGCAGTCGCAGCAAATTCGATAGCGGATCATACTGATCCTGCTGCTGATACTCCTCCTGCTCCTGCTCCTCCTCGTAGTCGGACGTGGAGTCTGTGCTCAGTTCTGGCTCCGGCTGCTGCTTTGACATTGCTCTTGGCTGAGGCAGCGCTGGCAGCTGCCTTCTTTGTTGATGATTCCACCTGTTTGCTGTCCGTTCAGAGAGTGCGCCGTACGCCGTACGCCGTTTTTCCTGGTCCGCCCTACGCCACTGGCTGCCAGCCAAATTTATTGTTTATCTCAGCTATGCTAGCAATTATACTATATATGTCTATATACACATATATACATATATATGTCTCTCCGTGTGTGTATGCAATAAATACGTTCTTTTTCTCCTCTTTTCTTGCTGCTCCTCTACCCACGCTGGGATGCTTTCATCTCTGGGCTCTTAGTATGCGGAATATATTTTTAGTAGGCATTCACTGCCGCTACCTGCTGCTGCTGCCACTGCTGCTCCCACTTTCCTTCCCGTGACATTTAGCTGTGCCACTTTCGACAACAAGCAACAGCGGATCGCAGCGCCAACAACACTTTCATATGCACCTTCAAACACAGTTTCATTCAATTTGTGTAACATGAAAAAAACAAAACGAGAAACAGAAAAAAAAAACAATATTTTTAGCACTGAGAGCGTTCGTCTTGCTCTCTCTCTCTCTCTCTCTCTCTCTCTCTCTCGCTGGTTGTCGTGCTCAGTGTTGGCCTCTCGCTCGATTCTGTGTGATCAGCTGGTCGGCGGGGCTCGTCGTGTATGAAGCGCGTCTGCCCGGCAGCGAAAGCAGCCACCAACTGCTCGCAACGCTGCCCCCAGCCAGTGTCCGGAGCGGAGCATCGCTGCCAAGTGGGTGGAGACGCTGTCGGTGGGGGTAATATTAATTTAATGCCGCAGCGACTTTGCGTCTTTCACGCTCTCACACAATGCCAATGGCTTGCGTGTGGGGCAGCTGTTTGCTACAAAGAAAAACACGAGAAGAACAACAACAACAAAATTTATGAAAAGCTTTTCGAATACCCTAACAGAAATGTGAAGGGGCTAGCTATGTGGACTGTGAAGTCAGATGATCGTACAGCAGATGAATACGTTCTACACCTAAGATATATACCTCATAGATACCCTAGCATAACCATCTGATTAAGCTCAGCTGAGTTGAGCATGAAGAAAATTAGTTTTTAAGCATTTTGAGCTTTGACAGAGTATTGCCTAGTCGGCTACTTCTCACTGCAACACTCTTCTGTCGCATATTTGTATACTCTGCACACAAATCAGGCATATATATATATGATGAGCTTATGAGGTCTTAAGGTATTACCCCTTCATTGTCTAAGCTCTATAGACCACAGTAAACCTTTAGACTCGATCAACTATGATCACTGGAATTAAGATTAATATATAATTAAATTAAATATAATAAAATACTAAATTAAAATTAATATTTTGAATATTTGCAAAAAATCTACAAAAAATATTGATAAATAATGACTAAAGCTTGGAATATTTTATTATAAAAAAAATAATTAAAAAAGAAATACAAAATAATAAATATAATTAAAAAAATATTTGTACACGCTTTTATTATAATTTTTTTATTATTATTTTTTATTATTAACTTCATAATTTTTTAATTTTTTTTTTAATTTTATTTATTTTTTTTTTATTTTTGTATTCTTATTTTTTGATCATTATTTTTTCATTTTTTTTTTTTAATATTATTTTTTATTTATTTTTTTTATATATTTTTTATTAACTTCTTATTTATTTTTTTTATTTTTTTACATATATTTTTTATATTTGTATTTTTTTATTATTTTTTTTTTTCATTTTTCATTATTATTATTTTTTTTATTAATTTTTTTATTTTTAACTTCTTATTTTTTATTATTATTTTTTTATTTATTTTTTTTTTTTTTATATATTTTTTATTCTTATTTTAATATTATTATTTTTGGATTTTTTATTATTATTTTTTTTTTATTATTCTTTTTTATTATTATATTTTTATTATTATTATTTTTAATTTTTTTTTTTATTTTTGATTATTATTATTAATTTGATAATGTCTTAATTATTTCGGTTAAGGTATCTTCTAGTCGTTGCCTTATGCCTGCAAAGCATATGCTCATTTTTTATAGCTTTATTCTACATATAAACTGATCAATTTTTCGATTCAAGTTGAATAAGCAAAATGCAAAATCAAAAGCATATATACATATATATCAATATATATACATATATATCTTCTATGAGCAACTCATTATTTTCGCTAGTCTCTCAAGTTCGATCTGCTCAAAATATGCCAGCTTCTCGCCTGCATTGGTGAGTGCAGCTTTTGCTGAAAGGTCGCCAACTCAATGGACAAACCGATCATGTCCACCTAATGCACTGCTGACAGCCAGCTGCCCACGCGTTGGCCATCCCGACATTGACATGCAGCGAGCTGCGATTGAGGGAAGCAAATCATTCGTCTCGAACTGTGGGCAATGCGATGCAACACAAATGCAACGCGCTGCGCTCGACTTGAACTTAATTGCAAAATACCCTGTAACCCTGTGGCTAGGGCAGATCGATTATCGAGAAGGTTTCTTTGAGCATCGGGAGTTGGCATTGGGCATGAGTTGTACTTATATGAAGCTCTAGTGCGCCTTTTGTGATGTGCTTTAGAGATAAAGATAATTGTCAAGAGTCGATATGGTTATGTGGGTATAAGTGTTAAGCAGTCGGATATACCCTGTAAACTTATATGCTATTCTACAGCTCTTTAAGCAAAGTCCTGAGTCTGCTTTATGCATTCACTTCTGTGTGACTCCTCGAAAGTAAATTCTAGCCAAGTCTATTGTCTATTTTAGTTTCGATAATCATGACAAAAATATTAAAAATTCAGCCTAAAAGTATGCATTGCGTTAAGCATATTGCCACGAGTTGAGCTGGTTCAATGGGTTATCGGGCTGCCAATCATCGTCTACTTTGTTTTTGATAAGCAGTCAAGCTGGGCAGTCGTCGCGCTCCAGCTCTGAAGTCAGTGTTTGACATACGGCAGCAATGGCGAAACTAGCTAATTTCTTAGGTCTAATGCTGCTCTGCGGCTGTGGCGTGATCCTCGAGGCGGCGGCATATCCGGCCGACGTACCCCCCAATCCTGTCCACTATAAGCGCTTCGTTCGCCATCGTCCCTCCGCCAAGCATCCCGGGCTGGAAGTTTACGAGGTGCGCGAGGTTTACGTCGTGCGTCGCCCAACGCCGCCGCCGAAGAAGATCCAGCGGCTGGACGACACTGAAATGGAACAGCGCATCGTGTGCGACTTTGATCCCACATTGCCGCAATGTGAGTGGCTCAACAGCGACGCCTTCTGACTTTTTCATTGACTTTTCCCCCTAACGGCAGGCTCCAAGCGGCAGTCTAAGCCGAGCAACAGTTGGCGCGACGATAGGGTGCCAGCATCGACATCGACATCCACCTCCACAACAACAACGACTACCACAGATGCCACCACCAGCACCACTAGCACAACCACAGTTGCGCCCACCACCAGCGACCTGCCCTTCCTGCCCTTCCTGCCCGAGCAGCCGGAGGACTCGCCTGAAGTGACGACGGTGCCCAACGAGGAGCCCGACTCCTACGACTTGGACGGTGACGACGAGGAGGACAACGAGGACGTTGTTGACGAAGATACTGAAACCGATATGGACGCGGACGACTATCTGAATCCCAGCGGCAGCATCGGCGGCAACGACATGACCAAATAAAGTCAATCGATGTGACAACTGCCTTGCGATAACTATATAATAAGCTCAACATTAAAGTGGATCAAGATCTATATACCTATGTGCTTTTTTATGGAGTAAGGGTGAGAGGAAAATGCAGATGTTCCAGATGTTCCAGTCTTGTTTAATCCTTGATAAGATAAGACAATCGAGCGAGCTGCCTTTCTGAAAAGAAACTTGAAACTAGTTCGATAATTTGGAAATATATAATATATACAATGCTTAATATTATATATATAGTATATATAGTTTTATGATTTATCAGCAAACTGTGAAGCTTTGGCATATACTTATAAATTTATAATATCTATAACTATATATGCCGATACAGTTAACGAAATTAGATTCAAGTCACTTATTTTGCTTTTAGCCCATTTTTTAATCTTATGTCCCAAAGCTGACGCAAGATTTCCTTTCAATAGAAAACATGACAGCTTCAGTTCAGAACTATTAATAAAGAAACGTTACATAAGAAAACAACGTATATTATATAGTTCAGTAAACAATTTACAAGTTTTAATAATTAACCTGTGTTTTCTATCAAAATTTTTTCTTGCGTGAATTGTGGGACACTCTTCATTAATTTTGTATATTTAATGAGTTCTGTTTGCCTTTAATAATGAACAACAAATTTCTTTAGTGTTTATATGTAACTTTCGCACATAAAAGATCTCATATGATTCCTAGTAATAACAAGTAAAAGTGTACTCAGCTCGAGACTGCTCGACTGACAGATACCCGAAGCTCCAATCATACGATAGGAATGACAAATAGGAAGCAACAGATAAACACAAGCATACGAGCTCCCTTGCAAGGGCTCTGCTTACAGCGCTGCTTATAGGCGACATTATGGCAACTTATTTGCTTTTCTTGCTACTTTTCTTCTGGATATGGGAAATGTGACGCTTTCAATGACTGGAAAAGTACTTCAAGACTTTCATGTTTAGTATACAGATATGAAATATATACAGTGCGCGTCATCAGGATAGCGCACCCTTCATATTCACCGTAGATGTTGAATATATTCTGTATCATTTTGGCTAATCTCCAAATTTGTTTTATTTGTATAAATAGAAAAGTATTTCAACTAAATAAACTAGTTCGCATTAAATAACTGCCGAGCTGTTTGCCGTTAGCTCACTTTTATAGATAGGGCATCCGGTTGCATCCGTCGGATTGAATCTGTTTTTATAAACTTTATGTATTTATGACTATTTTAAAAGTAATTTTATATACGACTTGTGTCTGGAATATATTTATATACACCAATACAATATATATTTCAGTCAAAGTAGGCTTTCACTTCCATTCATCATTATTAACTTAATGCAAAATACGCATTTAAGAAATTGTAATTCACTTTCAAAAACTAAATTTTATTCTTGCTTTGGGCAATCGGTTATCAGTTGGCCCAGAACTTTGAGTCCTTCACAAATAGTAGAAAACATTTAGCTCAGCATAAGTGACTTGGGCTGCGCAGCTGATAAGCAGATGCTATATGTCATTATATAGCTAAATTTAGCACGTTTATTATGCTATTGCTGCTAGTCAGTTAGATTTAGCTCAATGAATTAGTGTGTTTATTTTGTGGGTAGCAGGGAAAACGTATGCTGAGATCAGGTCTTGTATATATATATATATATATATTCTCATGCATATCGTATGGATATAGATGGCATATAGATAGATACGAAATGTCTTTGCATTTAAGAGCAAAATCTATATGAAATGAGACGAATCTTTTGGCTTTGCTGGCAATAGATGCATACATACATACATACATACATACATACATACATACATACATACATAGATACATACATACATACATACATACATACATACATACATACATACATACATACATACATACATACATACATACATACATACATACATACATACATACATACATACATACATACATACATACACAGATACATACATACATACATACATACATACATACATACATACATACATACATACATTCATACATACATACATACATACACAGATACATACATACATACATACATACATACATACATACATACATACATACATACATACATCAATTGCCAAAGTTCACGCTGGACAGATCACGTACTTCCTCTATGTGTATATGCTTGCTGTATATATCTATCAGTCAGCAAGCAGCTGTATCAGAGCTAGGGTATCTCCTAGTCGTGCACGCCCGCTTCGCTTGTTGTTTATCACATTGCGAACAGGAATGTGACAAATAAAGAATATTTTTGTGCGTAGCTCCGATCATGTATCGCCTAGTATAAACAAAAGTAAAACTGATTCGTCAGAAAGATACATACATACATATATTTGATGATTAGCCCAGCCGGACTTGAGTGTGAGTGAGCAGGCATAGCAATAGGTCAGATGCTCTACATTGGGTGTTATCGGAGACTCGAACAGTAGACGAAGCTGCTGCGCCTATTTGGATAGTCTAGCTTAGATAAGGCAATCTATAGTAGATATACGAGATCAGGTAGTCGGTCGGTCGGTCGGTCGCTCGGCGACTGGAAAATCGCAGCGGGAAATCAACGGGCAAGTGGGAAGCGCTGCTCGTTGTTATTGCTGCTGATTCTGTAATTGAATTTGAACTCATGAATTAAGAAAGGCGAACGAGCAGCAGCAGCAGCAGCGACTGCTGACTTGGCGTCAGCCAATAAATTGAATTAAGCGGAAAGGCGAAGGCATCGAGCATCGGGCATCGGGCAACTGGGCAGCAATCAGACAAACAAATGGAGACAATTTCTCGCAAATAACTCGGGCTGCCTTGTTATGCGATCGCCATTGTTGTGGCCTTTATTTCGAGTGCTATTACGGTGCCTCGGGCGCACATAAAACGCGTGGACAGTCCTCGCTCGCAGCCAGTCAAGCGCGGACAATAGTCGGGTTCAGTGTGGAAGCGGTCGCCCCTCAGGAACTCAAACGACAACGGGAATATATCTGAAATCAAATAGTAATAATCATCATGCGACAGCTATATGTCATCAGTGTGCTGGGCCTGCTCCTGCTGGGCATCGCCGGCGGCCGGGCCGATCTGCTGGACTGCGAGGAGAAGGTGCCCGCCGTGCTGTCGGAGATCGGGGACAAGTTCTCGGAGATGACGGGCAGCAGCAGCAGTTCGGAGCATGAGGTGCGCGACTTCTTCAAGAGCGTCGGCTGCCAGATCAAGAAAGGCGCCAAGAAGCTGGGCGAGAAGGCCAAGGACCTGGGCACCGAGATCAAGGAGGGCGCCAAGAAGCTGGGCGAGAAGGCCAAGGACCTCGGCACCGACATCAGCGATCGCATCGCCGACTTTCGCGACAAGCTCGCCAAAGACTCCGCCGAGGACATGAGCAAAGATCGCGGCTTCCTCGCCAACGTCGAGATCATCAACCCCGATCTCCTCAAGGGCGAGCAGCAGTGCGGCCACGGACACATTCTGGACGCCTTGGGCAACTGCAGCAAGTTAAGGAAGTGATCCACCTGAATGAAAGCCAAAATTTCTTCTTCGTTCTTTTTTTTTGAGTTTATTATTTTATTTTTTTTTTATTGTTCTGTTTTCTAAGTAAAAATAAAAGCAAACGCTTGACAATATAAAGAGTTTCGAGTATATTCATTTAAGTCAAAAGAAGATTTTAAAGAACTCGCCCAAGACGAGATATAAACTGTGGAGTAGAGGTGACTTGAGAAAAGGTATACCTTTTCTATAAGACTATAAGATCTACTAAGACTTTAAAATCTATAAGACTATAAGATCTACTAAGATCATGTCTAGCTAGTGATGAGGTAGGAGAGAAGAAAAGAGACGAGGCTGAAGATCCCCTTAGATCATGTCAAGCTGATGAGGGAGGAGAAGAGACTGACGAGGCAGAAGATCTCCTTAGATCATGTCAAGCTAATAAGGAGAGGAGAGGAGAAAAGAGACGAGGCTGAAGATCTGCTTAGATCAACTCAAGCTGATTAGGAGAGGAAAGGAGACTGACGACGAAGCTGAAGATCTGCCTAGCTCATGCCTAGCTGATGAGGAGAGGAGACTCGTATCTACTTAACTTATATCAAGCTGCCTTTGAATGCTGGGACAGAGTACTTGCTAGCCGAGCATATCCGGTCATATCAATGTTTTTCTTTTAGATTCGTTTTCTATTATGGAAATAAAAGTAGTTGATGAATTAGCCAGACAATTGAATATAATTAAAGAGTTTACTCAGCTTAGAGCAGCTGGAGACGATATCTATTCTATCCACTGTACATATTCCATCAGCAAGTGATCAGCTGCCTGCTCGGGCCCATTTCTCATTCGCATCGATCATAAATGAGGTCGGCATACCTAGCTCAAGCGGAATTAGAGAGTCTTGTGAGTATTGGACTTGAGCTCCCGCCAGACTTCCCTTTGCATACACTAGCGCACAGCAAACAGAGTATATTGGCTTCCAAGTCATAGACTGAGACTATTCATATTTCGCTATATATATAGATAAAGAGTGCTGAGAGTTAGGGTCCTTGAGAAAGTTTCGAAGTAAATTGAATTTGCTAGAACTTTCTGGGAGCAGCGTATGCCGCAGTGCATTGCACCCGATTTGAAAGTTCTTGGCGACGAATACATTTGGCTGGCGTCTTACTGGCTTGACGACTTTCTTAAAAAGCTTGCGATCCGTAACCCATCTGCAGCTGAAAGCCGAACTTGGGCCCGTCGCTGGCTGCAAACAAGTTTCAGTCAGGTTTCTGGCCTCAGTTGCTGCACACGCCACACACGCCACACCGGCCACACGCCACACGAATAAAGCAATTATTGGCGAGCATAAAAAGTAAACTTTGGTGCAGCTGTAACGATGACTCAGACGCGGATGCTGGTGCTTTTCCTGCTGTCGTCGCTGTGCGTCGGCCAGCTGCTGGCCGCGCCCATCATCTGCGGCCCATCTGATGCCCAGGCGAGCGTCAAGTCGACGGAGGAGGCGACCGAGGTGACGCCCAAGCCCAGCGAGGTGAATCAGTTCCTGCACAACGTGCAGTGCACCCTGGAGAAGGCCAAGCCCTGGATCGAGGACCTGGAGACGGAGGCCAAGCGCCTGGAGGAGACCGCCAAGCGCGTCGGCCTGAGGATCGTCAATCGCTTTGGCGACCTCATCGACACGCTGCTCGGCAGCGTCGGCAACAGGAAGCCTCTGGCGGGCGCTACGACCCCGGCCACGCCCACTGAGCACACAGAGCGCGACGTCGTGGAGCTCGCACAGGTGACGACGCATTCCACAGAGTCGCCAGCGACTGGCCTCGCTCCCAATGAGGCGGAGAATGAAATTACAAATCTAGAGCCGCTCAAGTAGACGACGAATTTATGTATACAAACTTATGTATAAGATGTATACATACATACATACATACAAACATATATATATATATATATATATATTTATTTATCTAGTTTTAGATTACTCCTAATGAAATGTACTCGTAGTCTTAGCTGACATTCGGTGTGAATCACAGACGACAACATGATTTTCTTTTCTTTCCCCTTTTTTTTTTGAGAAACGTAAAATAAATGAGTAAGTGCACTCGGGACAAGAGTGTGCGACCAAGAGATACCCTGTAATTATGCTTTGGGCCCAGAATGATCTATATGTATATCTATGTAGAGGAAGTTCATATAGCTAGTATATACATATATATATATATATATATATATATATACATATATACATATACATATACATATACATATACATATACATA